>JASANC010005293.1:0-92560 GCA_030248135.1 Theristus sp. LFF4_11
TGAGCGTGCGTTCATTTGCGTCCCGTTATTTCCGGCCCACGCATTTCCGGCCCAACATTTCCGGTCCACTCATTTCCGGCCCACTCATTTCCGGCCCACCCATTACCGGCCCCGTTCATCTGCGTCCCACGCATTTCCGGCCCACTCATTTCCGGCCCACCCATTACCGGCCCAGCCCAATAATTTGCTTCCAGTGACTTCAACCGCCACCCACTGCTATATTTCATTCTGAAACTCACATTGATTAGGCGGTTACACTTTGAACTTAGAGTTCGATTTTTTAATTCTTTTTTTCATTCGGATTTTTTTCGTGATGCATCATAAAAAATGCAAAAACTAAGTTGATCATTTTCACCTTATCAAAAAGGCTTGGCTTAGGATTAGGATTAGGTTTAGGATTAGGAATGATTAGCATTAGGAAACACGACCTGGTTGTGGATCCACATGTCCAAATTTGGTTAGAGGGGCAATTTTCATGAGTTTTTGCTAATTTTAAGAATTAAAATGATTGAATTTGGCTCTGTGTCCAGTGCTCGAACTCGAACTCAGCGCGTCAGTTCGGTTTGAAAAAGCTCCTATTTTTGTCGACCTATCAGACATATTGTTGTTATTGAAATTGAATGTGCAAAATCAATCAGAACAAAGCAATAAATAAAAACACATCAACTGATTCATCGACGAAATTCAAACTGAAGCATTTGTTCCAATGTCATGAACAAATAGAAGCGATACGAAAACGAAAACTGAAATAAAAAATTTAAGTATTTTTGTTAAAAGCATGTCGGTGAGTAGGGAGTACAATTTAGAGTGCGGTTTCAGTTTATTATTGTTGTCCGTGGCGAAATACAGCGCAGAAAGATGATTATTGGGCTGGGCCGGTAATGGGCGGGCCGGAAATGAGTGGGCCGGAAATGAGTGGGCCGGAAATGTCGGGCCGGTAATGGGTGGGACGGTAATACGTGGGCCGGTAATGGGTGGGCCGGAAATGTCGGGACGCTAATGCGTGGGCCGGAAATGCGTGGGCCGGAGTTGACCCCGCACCGTTAAAATGTGTGGGTAAACCTTGTTAGCTATTATTGTGGATTTATTCAAACGTGTCCGGACTAACGTGACGTCATTTTATTTAAAAACGCCCGTTTGTCAAAGTACAGGCACTAAAATTTCAGTTTGGTGTGACTGATTCGACATTCACCATTTGTTTACGGGAAGAAATCGGCTAAACGGAAAGTCTGGTTTGCTGTGAACGACAAGCGCATGTTTTGCGGCACATGACGTCATTTCAGTGGGACACGTTTAAAAAAATAGGCCATACTTTCTTATCATGCCCATTCGCGAGAAAAAGCGGACAGCGGAGGCCGGCATAATATGGGTCATTGCTCGTTCGCACTAAAATTCCAAAATAACTTTGCCTCGCTCTGTGAGTACAAAAGGAGCTGTAGAATTTTTTTGGCCGCACACAGGTGAATTTACAGGTATGCTGCAGGGTCCCGTGACACTCACAGTCACCCCCCCCCCAAAACCGGGACCCCCGTCACCGTGTTAACTGTGTAATTTTGAAACTTCATGCTGTCGCGCTGCTTTCGTCTGTTAAAATGCGTGCGTGTCTGAGACTAAATACAAACTCAGGTGCATTTATTGTTGTTTCTCAGGACCTGTTTCGTGGAATGGACCTCACAGATATCGTTCAACATGGTGTTTTTGTTGTCATGACGTTTTAGAAAATCAAGCTGAATCTTTGCGAAACACCAACCACAGTCCAACTCTAAAATATAGGAAATCATCGTAATCGTTCATGATCCTGATGCATGCTTTCTGTGCAGAAATTGCTGTGGGGAGGAGTTTTATTTGCAAAGAAAGCATGCATCACCAACCAATCAGCTAATTCCCTATGAGTTAGAGTTTGACTGCAGCACGCGAAAATTGCAGTTTCGCGTTTTTTTCTTGGCATGAATCCGATAAACCGCAAATTTAATACAACTACTTGTGGGCCACCCTGTATTGTACATAAACTAACGACAATAAACCAGTGCGTAGTAAAATATAAAATTGTCGTAGTTCGAAACATCTATCATCACCCTGATCGAGAACACGTTTTTGTACCTTTGGAATGGTGGCGACGGAAATTGCAGAAAAGCAACCAGTAAAAGCAACACGGGATGACGATGACGATATTAAGTGCCTCCAACAAATAAAATTGTCCTTCTCTAAAAAGGTGTTATTTCTCAAATTTTTTTTCTTCGGTAACTAGAAAAACAATGTGTTTTCTTGGGCGAAACTTCTCCACTTTAAAGAAAACACGCACACGGCTGCGACGGAATGCACGATGATGCACAAATGGTGGACTGATAACGCGCGCGTTAAACACGTTAAAACACGGTCATAAACGGACATTCATGAAGTACAGGGTGATCCAATTCAATTGGATTGAACAGGGTGAAAATTGAATTTTCGAACCAAATACAGTAGCGCACGTTCACCACTCAGCGCTCAAAGAGATGCTTGCGTTTTTCCCTTTTCGTGTTAGTTTTCTAAACAGTACAAAAAATACCTCAAACGGTATTGATTCCACAAGCACAGAAAATCACTGTGTTAAAAACAGATTGGAGTATATACCGCCGCTAACGAATTTAGTTTATGACATTTGGTTCACAATCGGTTGTCTGACAGATCACGTGACGTTGTTCTCCACAATTTGCATCATTGAGTCTAAGTTTGTTGTAAAGCCACAAATGGCCGCACCCTTCGCCTCTTCTGTCGTTGTTGTCTGGCTCACCCCATTCCCATACGTTGGAAGTGGCCGGAATCACGGTGCCTTCGATTGTGCGCCAGCCTTCACCCGGCTCCTTTGATCCCTCGGTTTGCTTTACTCCAACCCACCATTCGGTCTCCATTAATTGACTCTGTAAAGTATAAAAATGCTTTCCACTCTCAGTAAACTGTATTACCGGTTTAAAAACATCTACAGTCGAACTCAAAATTATAGACAATCAGCTGATTGGTTGGCGATCACGATATGCATGCTTTCTTGCAGGACAGACTCCGCCTCACACAGAAATGCTTGCACAGAAAGCATCCGTCAGGTAATCACCAACCAATTAGCTGATTGCCTATAATTTAGATTTCAAGTTGTAGCGTCGACTCCTTTGAGATCAACTGGAGTTTGGTTGAACGTTTGATTTAAAACTTTACTGCTTGAATATAATTAAAACAGTGTTTTGAAGTTTTGCTTGAAATACATATCCTTTAATGCACGCAGATATTCCTCCTTTTATATGCGTCTCCCGCATTTTTAAATAATTAATGCAAAAGGTTGCTTGCGTCAATTGTTTTTTTTTCTCTGCAAAAATTGTATACTGTACGTTCAGATACTCCTTGAGCAACCAGTTGCCTATTTCGTCGAGTGTCACAGCACTGGTCACGTTGGTAGCAAGCATCTTGCCCTCTGCTCGGCATTTGCTGTCTGCAGCTTCCCAGGTCATATATTCTTTGATCACGGTCAAACAACTCGTTGGGTCAACTGAATATTCAAAGGAAATTTAGTTTAGGAAGATTACATTAGGACCAAAAAACAATTATTTTCCGCAGATTTTTCTGCAAAAATCATTGAGCCTTTACAAGTCTTGGTCCTGGTGGTGGTGGTGGTGGTGGTGGTGGTGGTGGTGGTGGTGGTGGTGGTGGTAGTCGTCGTCGTCGTTGTCGTGGTCGTCGTCGTTGAACAGTTGCGTTCGTCCGTGTTGTCTGCGCAGTCGTTGCGGCCGTCACACCAACGGTGCACCGGCACACAATTTGAGAGGTCACACTTGAAGTGGCCATCTTGGCAGACTACTAAAAATTACTTGACTACCTGCTTCTGTTTACAGTCAAACAACATACTTTTTTACCAGTTTTACATATTTTACAAACATAGTTTAAGGTTTTTACCCATAAACTTGAGGCCCGACTTTGCGGTGCCTCATATATTCCAGATTTATCGGATAGCGCATGTCGTCAACGCGAAAATCAGAACGAAAACGAGCGCCTGCAGTGGCATTCAGTACAGATAATTCGAAAACGACAAAACAATCAAAAATAATGCCGAATAAAAATCCTGAAAACAAAAACCCGGATACTGAATCTGCAAATGTGAATCAAACTTTATTGCGACTGGTTGATCTTGTGACAAAACTACTTGAAGAAATGAAGCAGCAGCGTGAAGAAAATGCGACTTTGCTTCGGGAACTGAAAGAGTGGCAACAGAACTTGGGCAAAACTCCGGATGAATCGACAATCGACCCTTCGTACGGCCGGCCACCGGCGCATTTGGCTGCGCTGCCCCCTGACACTCAAGAATTCTTCAATATCGACCAAGCGGCTCGCCGTGACTTCGCGACACAGGATGAAGTGACGCAGCGGCAGAAAAAGAAAAACAATTGCGTCATTGAGAACCTGCAAGAAGAGCAGCCGCCGTTCACAGCAACTGAGGCAAGTCGCGGTGACCCGGAACTCAATCCGGAACTGGCGGCGGTCAGAGCTTTGGTGGTGCAGCTGGGCGGAGCGCCGACGTCGGTGCGCGAATGTTTTCGGATGGGCTCCGTTGCCACATTTGCTGACGCGACGCGTTCTGGTGGTCGCCGCACTCGACCTCGTCCGCTCAAGGTGTTGATTGACGATGAGGGGCGCACAAAGGAGCTGTTGATGGGCAAGGACGCAGCAGCGGCGCTGAACGCAGGACGATCACAGCAGACAGCTAAGTGCTTTGTTCGAGCGGATCTGACCCATGTTCAGCGGGTGATTGACTTTCGTGCTAGGGACGTGCTCCATCATGTTCGTGAGCGATTCAGGGGGAGGGGTAGGACGTTTGTGCTGAGGGGATCCGGGACTGATGCGCACGCCATCTACGAGAGGGTGCCCAACAGTTCTGGATCCGGTTGGCGCATGCAGTTCTATTCTTTCCCCTTCGACATCGGTCTCACTGACAGGATGGATCGCGAGCTGTCACAATCTGGTCCAGTCCCCGATGGGCAGGGTTAGGTCCGCGGCTCTCTTGTTGGCGTGAATGGAAACAGACCGTTACTGGGAAGTGAAAATAAAAAAAATGTCTTTCTATTTCTGTAACGCAAGGTCGCTACTCTCTTCGGGTAGACGGGAGGCTTTGGAGTGGTTGACTGATATGGATAGCAAATCTACAATATACATCTTTGTGGAAACGTGGCTTGACTCAACGGTTTCTGACGCAATTTTAAGTAAAAATGGAGATTTTCAAGTGTTTCGATTAGATCGGATGACGGGAACTCGAGGTGGTGGGATCTTATGTTTAGTGATTAATGATCTTATGATTAATGCGACTTTGGATACAGCTAAAACTCACACGTGTGCAGATTTTGAATTTCTCAGTCTTAAATTTTTTATCAATAAGAAGTGCTTTAGCTTGGGAATAATGTATCGTCCACCACGATTGATTACTTTGGGGGGAAATTCCTGGAACCTGTTCTTGGAGACACTCCGAATTCAGTCTGAAGTTGGTTTAGGAGCGTTTATTTTCGGGGACTTTAATTTTCCCGATGTGTTTTGGGATACCAATTTGAGAACAAACATTTCTAAGGTTAGTCGAGAATTTGTGAACTTTATGGCAGACTTAGGGTTAGAGCAAGTAGTAGATAAACCGACGAGAGGACGAAACTTTTTGGATCTCGTTTTTCTGTCGTCGAAATGTTTTGTGGACCATTTGGAGTTGGCAAGCCCCTTTGGACCGGATGATTCGTTCAGCGACCATCTATCTATTAGACTCATTTCTGCAGTCACTATTTGTCCGAGTAAGAAGTCCCATATGACACGATTTCGGGACTTCAAAAAAACCAACTGGGATGATTTGCGTCATTTCCTGACGTCGCAATTTTCACCAGATCCGCAAAATGAGCAAGGCAAAAATGTACTGGGTAGTTGGTCCCTGTTTTTCAGTAACTGTCCGGATGCAACTTCCATGTGCTGGAAGTTCGAAGAAACTTGTCGTTTCCTCATACGCTCTTTTGTTCCAATCGCTAGAATATCTAATCGATCAGGCAGACAGCAAACCTGGAGCCCAGCTCTTCAACGGATCCTGAATACTCAGATGAGATTAAAAAAACGATTTAAAAACCCTTCCAAAAGAAATATAAACCAGTTCTTGTCACTCAGAGCTGTAAATAAGTTGATTAACAAACGAAGACGCCGCGAAGCATATCTGGCTGAAAAATCTGCACTATCGAGCCCCGACCCAAAAAAAATTTGGACTTACGTAAAGAGTAAGTTCTCTGACAATAACACTCT
Source organism: Theristus sp. LFF4_11 (assembly GCA_030248135.1). NCBI lineage: Eukaryota > Metazoa > Nematoda > Chromadorea > Monhysterida > Xyalidae > Theristus > Theristus sp. LFF4_11. Next base: position 6,286 of record JASANC010005293.1, read on the forward strand.
TCCAGTGTTAATGGACAAGAACGGAACGCATTTGTTTACAGATAAGGAGAAGGCTGATGGTTTCAGTGAGTTTTTTAGCTCGATTTTTGAAGAGAGGGAGACTCACGATAACACCCGATTGGATAGTGTTGCCACGCGTAGCACACTTAGTCAGTTTACCGAAAGGGAGGTCTTCAATTCACTTAGACGACTAAAGAATAAATCATCAGTTGGTCCAGACGCAATCCCAGGTATCTTCTTGAAACAATTGGCTGTTTTTTTGGCCGAGCCTTTAGCTTCGATATTCAATGCGTCGCTCTTCTTGTCGGATGTTCCGCCTAATTGGAGATCCGCGATCGTTCAACCAATTCCCAAAAAGGGACGTAGTCCAAACCTCGTGGATTACCGCCCTGTGTCATTGACATCCAATTTGTGCAAAATCTTCGAGGGCTTATTGAAGGATAGAAGCTTAAAATTTTGTGTTGAAAATTCGGTACTGTCGCCATTTCAGTTCGGCTTTCTCCCGGGGCGTAGCGTTGAAATGCAGCTATTATGCTGCTTGAATGATTGGACACGCAGTTGGGATTGTAATTATCCAGTTGATGTCATTTATCTAGATATTTCTAAAGCTTTCGACACAGTGAATCACAAAATTCTCCTAGAGAAACTGGGCACCTTTGGATTTGATGAAGCTTTGATCCAATGGGTTGGCGCTTACCTCTGCGAGCGTTCACAAACAGTTAAGGTAGGTGGAATGCGGTCAAAATCGTGTTGGGTGACTTCAGGAGTTCCTCAGGGTTCAGTCTTGGGACCTATTCTTTTTGCGCTATTCATAAATGACCTCCCATCAGTGATAAAACACAGTAAGATGTTTATCTACGCTGACGACGTTAAGCTATATAAAGAAGTGTCGTCTAACTACGACCGCTCCCTACTTCAGGAGGACATAGATGCTATAAATGATTGGATGCAAAGCAACAAGCTCAAACTCTCTGTAAACAAAACTGTTTGCTTGCATATTCAATCGCGTCTCAACCCTGGTTTCAAATACTACATAGATGAGAACGAAATTGAGCATCAATCAACGGTCAGAGACTTGGGAGTCATCATGGACAGTAATTTAACTTTTAAAGAACACATTACAAGGGTTGTAGCTAAATCACGAAGTGGTTGTGGGTTGATGTCTAGATGTCTCAGAGTAAAAACCCAAAATCTTCAGCTGAAACTGTTTAAAACAGTGATTGTTCCAAGATTAACTTTTTGCCCCAGCGTCTGGTCGCCGTCGTTGATAGGGGACTGCAGAAGATTAGAATCCGTTCAACGAAGTTTCACCAAATACGTTCAAGGAGTTGATTTAGGTGATAGTTACCAGAAAAGAATGGACGACCTCCAGCTTCTGCCGCTTTTCGTCCAGCGCATAATTTCAGATTTAGTTTTAGTTTATAAGGTTCTCACACATAAATGCCATATCCCCGAGTCTGTGGAGTTCTTTCAAGTTCATAAAGGAGAAATTGGCACCAGGGGTCACTCTCTTAGGTTGAAGGTTCCGATGGTAAATACGTCCATCCGCAAAAATTTCTGGGGAACGAGAATTGTTGTTCTCTGGAATTCATTGAGTCAAGCTACGGTTGCCTCCACTTCAGTCACTACTTTCAGAAAATCTCTGTTGCTGAGAGACCGTGACCTTGTGTTGAAATTCGCTCAAACAAAATACTCGACAATTTTGACATAAATCTACAGGAGAGTCCGCTTCCTTCCCGAAAACTTCCGCTTTAAAGGGATGCGTCTTTCATTCGCGTCAATCTCAGTCTCAAATCAATTCATTTTAATTTTTTGTATTGGAGTTCCGCCGGCTTGACCCTGTCTGTCCAAATGCTTCTCGCTTCTCACGAACTTTTAATGTAAATTACAAATTCTCTTGCCAACCTCTCTCGTCAACATCTTCCATCAATCACAAAATTAAGTCTATAGTATCTAATTTTCCATCTCGATAGTTCCAGACAACTTGCCCCAAACGGTCGAGATTGTGACAGCCGCTTACTTGATTTTGCTTCATTTGTGTGCTCGTGCCCGTCAGTGATTCGCTTTGTGTGCGTGTGCTGCGACAGCTATGGTGTGGTTATTCGTGACTTCATACGATGTGGTTTTTCGTGAAACAGCGATTCGACGGACTCGTAATTTACCAACCAAATTTATTTTGTCTTAGTTTTTTATCAACAGTTTCAGTTTCAGTCTGACTGTCAGAGTCGGTTTGTTTTGTTTTGTAGTGTCGTGTCTCGACTGTGTTGTAGTGTTCGAGTGTTTGTTTCGGTTGACTTTTTCTCAGTTGTGTTGACATTTCACTTAAAAACCGCACATTTTCATGTCATTTTCTTTTGATTCCACTTACTTTGAGGCATTCTGTTGTTTTGAGGCGTTTTGTTAGGCTCAAATTGATCACATAGTTGCTTTCTTTTGATATGCTGTCAGGGATAATTGCGAATCATAAAGAGAAATAAAGAACAAGAACAAGAACAAGAACAACATTTTGCACTCTCTTTTGCTCTAAACCATGGCTTAATTCGGGAGTTTGGCTTCACTGTTTTTACACCACCACCTCGTCACATCTTCACAGAACATACTTCGAATTCAGCAGTTTAAACGAGTTGGTATCTTAAGGCTACACAGATTTTTAAACAATTGCACAGAAATCAAATGATCAGGCAGATACTTGGTCAAATTGAGCTGGAAAATCAAACGCATATCAAAATTGTCAAGCGCACTTCAACATGCACACGACGTGACATTGCCCGTTTGCGTGCTTTAATAATGCGAAATGCTCAAACACCGGTATGCATATGTGTTCAGACAGTGTGAATTGGTTCAGCCTTTGGACCAGCACATTTTGTGCCTATTGTTTTTGTTTTGTTTTGTGCGCTGCAGACTGACACTGCAAGTGCTGGGCAAGGTTTTTGCGGCTTCGCTATGTACGCAAAGACCGCGGCGACTCGGGCTCGACCGTTTGGCAAGTCGCTTACCGCACAGTCTGAAGAATTCTGCATTCCCCAGAAGAATGATCATGGCAGCGCAAAAGATCACTGTTACCATTTGCAGTGGTTCTCAGTGCGCTCGTCACGGTGGTCGTTGCTGACGGGGGCGGGGTGCTGCCCGGATTTGGTGAGGTACGGGCAAAGCTGGTGGTGGGAATGATGGCACTAAAATTAACACGTGGACGCAGATGCTGCATGCGTTCAAAATGCAGACTGAGGTAAAATGGCAGTTTTGGAAAAAAACGTAAAATCTCGCACATAACCCCGCCGCGACTTATAACAACGTTTTTTTCTCACGTGTGAAAAATGGTGGTGCCTTCTTCCGATTTCATGAACATCACCAGCACAACGACAATGGCAATGAGTGACATCACAGTCAGTGCAAAAAACGATGCACTGATTATGGCGATTTTCATGCGTTGTCGGCGTCTCTGTTTTGGGGAGTGCATCGTTGTTGTTTTCCAAACGAGCACCTGTTAAAATGTGTGGGTAAACCTTGTTAGCTAATACTTTGTTATCATGCCCATTCGCGAGGGAAGCGGACAGCGGAGGCCGGCATAATATGGGTCATTGCTCGTTCGCACTAAAATTCCAAAGCCTCACAGCTGAAAACTGAACGCGCTGTTTCGCACCCGAACGTGGTCCGAATAAGAATTGAATTTATTTCATTCGTGAAACAAATTCGTGACTAGTTTAGTTTTTCATTTTCTCGTACAAAACTGCCGTCTGATTGCGTTAAGTTTTGCTGCGTTCAAAGTGCCGCGCAGTCGTGAAACATTTTCTTTATCTGTGCCTCCAAATTCATATTACACGACACATTCAGTGAAAAAAGCTGATGCATTGTAAGTTTTAAGTTTTCTAATTGATTTTTGTTGAAATTTTAAAAATAAATTGCTTAAACGGCTACCGAGCTACGGCCTTTAAATTTTAATACGATTACTTGTGGCCACTCTGTATTGTACATAAACAAACGACAATAATCCAGTGCGCATGCGTTGTAAAATTGTCGTAGTTCGGAACATCTATCACCCTGATCGAGAACACGTTTTTTGTACCTCTGGAATGATGGCGACGGAAACTGAAGAAAAACAACCAGTAAACGCAGCACGGGATGACGATGACGATATTGGTGCCTCCAAAAAAATTGTGCTTCTCTAAAAACGTGTTTTTCTTACGGCAATTTGGAAAACAGTGTGTTTTCTTGGGCGAAAACTTCTGCCCTTTAAAGAAAACACGCACGGCTGCGACGTAATGCACGATAATGCACAAATGGTGCATCCTGATCACATGCACGTTAAACACGTTAAACACGGTCATAAACGGGCATTCATGAAGTACAAGGTGATCCAAAAAACACACGATAAGAATTGGCTTTAGCTTGCCAACGGGTGAGTTTCGGAATCTATCTATCTATCTATCTATCTATCTATCTATCTATCTATCTATCTATCTATCTATCTATCTATCTATCTATCTATCTATCTATCTATCTATCTATCTATCTTCTATCTATCTATCTATCTATAATACTAAGATAGTAACTGTGTACGTCAGGTCAGGTCAGGTCCGTTCCGCTACGTTGATTGGCTATTAAAATTCACAAGTTTGAGCCAATTTTGCTATTTAAGTCATCATCAGCTGAATACTCATACACCATTTTCTAATGACAATGCAAAGTTTAAGTCGTCATTCCGCATGGCTTTAGTCATCATGATGGCTTTTGCTCTAGAGCGACAACCAACAAGCGAGACAATCGTAAGAATTGCAAGGACTCCATTGTAGACGATGAAGTGTTTTTCACAAAAAACGAGTTTTTTGTTGCACTCGATCAAAAAGAACTGGCTTAGGTTAGGGTAAGCGGGGAAAAGAAGTAAACATTCGAAACAAAAGCGGGAGCTTTGCTACCGGTACTCAGTAAAATGTAGAAAATCGTTGCTTTTTTCATTTGTTTTTTTATCACAGAAAATGCGTCACTTACGATAGAAAAGCTACATAGGAAGACAAAAACGACCGTTTTACACAATGGATACTCAGAAACGTGTTGCTTTTTATTGCACTCAATCAAAAAGAACTGGCTTAGGTTAGGGTAAGCGGGGAAAAGAAGTAAACATTCAAAACAAAAGCGGGAGCTTTGCTACGCTACGGATATTCAGTAAAATGTTGCTGTTTTGTCATTTCCATTCTATCAAAAATCCTTGGCTAAGGTTAGGGTAAAAAGTAAGAGAAGTACCGTAAAGTCTTGCATATAAGGTTCCTCCCACTTATAAGACCCCCACCCAAAAGTGGGCGGAGTGTCACACGGCGGGAAACCAAAAAATTCAAAATTTCGACTTGGTCAAAATCCTACCCCGTTTATAAGACCCGAAATTCCTAATGTTCGCTTTATAAGACCTCCTCCCACTTATAAGGTTGTCACACAAAATTCCACTTTTTTCAGAAATTTTTGATGTTCAAATTTATATAAGGAGACCTTATATGCAAGACTTTACGGTAAACATACCACACAAAAGTGGCCGTTTTGCAGCGAATATTCAGAAAAGTTTTGCATTTTTTCGTCATTTAAACTTTAAAAGGCTTGGCTTAGGTGAGCTTTGCTACGGGCATCCAGTAAAATGTTGCTGTTTTGTCATTTCCATTCTATCAAAAATCCTTGGCTAAGGTTAGGGTTAAAGGTAAGAGTAGTAAACATACCACACAAAAGTGGCCGTTTTGCAGCGAATATTCAGAAAAGTTTTGCATTTTTTGTCATTTAAACTTTAAAAGGCTTGGCTTAGGTTAGAGTAAGCGGGAAAAGAAGCAACTTATCAAGACGAAAGTTGGCGTTTTGCAACAATTGTTCAGAAGTGTTGCCTTTTTGACATTTACACTCTAAAAGGCCTGGCTTAGGTTAGGGTAAGCGGGAAAAAACCATTACCAAGTCAAAAGCGGGCGCTTTCCAATGGGTATTTAGAAAAGTATTGCCTATTCAGAAATGACAGCTGACTGAAGCAGATTACTTTTCTTAAACCCGTATCTTAAACTGAAACAAAAACTTAAACCGGTATCAGTTAATTGTTGCTAATCAAACGACATTTTTTTTGAACAGGAATGGCGATTGAACGATATTTGACGATATTGAAAAGCTAACCAAACAAGATTTATTTCTGAAACTTTGAGCGGGAACGGCTGTTAATTGTTGCTGATCAAAGGAGATTTTTTTTGATATTTTAAACGGGAAGGACAGTGGAATGCAGCTGATTAACAAAGAATGAAAGGACAAATAAGCGACATTGAAAAGCTAATAAATGCGTGAATTGATTTTGATACTTTAATAGGGAATGGCAGTTGTTTGTTGCTGATAAAAAAGATTGTTTTTCATATTTTGAATGACAGTGCAGTTTTGATTGTTAGATATCTGTTATTTCTTATGTGTCGCTTTGATTGATGCTGAAACAGCGAATACCAAACCACACAGTAATCAGTGTTATGGCGAGTAAATCAGGTTACGATTGAATCGACAGCAATAAAATCAGCAAAAGCATGTTGCTTGACAAAAAACACGGCTTAAACAACAAAAAATGCTGTGATTTTCAAAAAAGTAGAAGCATCGACGGATTGCTTTAAAAGTGAGCGATCATTTCAATGGTAAATCAACAACAGTCGGTTAAAGCAGCTCAAAATCAAAATGCAATGCGTTTTGAGTCCGCGTCGTGGGCAAGGTCAAAAGGAAAAACCAACTCAAAAATAATAGTTGTATTTATCAGCTAACCGTTCCGTAGGCACGGGTCAATTTGCTAGTCTATGCCGATGATCAATTTATTGCTTTGCAACACAGGATTTTTATTGATTGGGTAATGAATAAAATATTTAAAAGAATGTCGGTTTCCAAAATTGTTACGTTTACTACATTCCAGGTCATAAACTGGAGTATCTGCTGTGCTAATTTGATTTGTCCTTCTCGTGTTAAAGTTGCTCTGTTTGTTGAAGGTCGGTTTTGATTCAATGTCGAATGCAGGCAAATTCAAGATTCCTATTCACCCAAGCAATCGTACACGCGTCGATCCATCGAACCAGGCTGCTGTGTTGACGAAAACGAGACCGATGCCGCCGACAAACAATTTTATTTTTGTTTCAAACAATTGTTGTATTCCATGCTTGTTTGTTTTGCTAATTTGCTTGTTTATTCTTACAAGTTCGGAAAAATGCCCGAAGGGCATGAAAAAGACCAAATATTATTTCAGAATGACAGAGATAGAAAAGTGTGACACAAGGATTTTCACAAGATCAAACATTTTATAAACGTGTGTGAACTGGAAAGTTACAAACTGAAATAATATTTACGCCAATATCTTTTTTGTCATTCTCAAGGAAGGCACAATCTCTGTACAAATTTTATCTCACTTCATTTGATGCTGCAAAAAAATTATTTGCTGCTGTGAACAGGCTCTTTTTATTTGTGAATACTGTATCAAATGATTTGCTTAATATGGTGTTTGCGGGCTGAACCCTTTTACGATGAGTGCGGTCACAACCGGAGCCAGTGCCTTGAAATGACAAAAATATATTGACGTAAATATTATTTCAGTTTGTAACTTTCCAGTTCACACACGTTTCATAAAATGTTTGATCTTGTGAAAATCCTTGTGTCACACTTTTCTATCTCTGTCATTCTGAAATAATATTTGGTCTTTTTCATGCCCTTCGGGCATTTTTCCGAACTTGTCTTTTTCTTTTATATCTCAAAGAGTTTATAGGGTTTTAGCCTATCAGACGCAGCATAGTCGACTGCAATGGTTTCTGTTGCATTTGTACTCAGAGCAAGGATTTTTAGGAGCAAACCCTTCCGTAGACCCTTTTCAACCCAGGCACGGGTTAATATCAGTTTTCACTAGTTTTTCGCTATTTTGCACCTAAACTATAGCCTATCAGACGCAGCATAGTTGACTACAATGGTTTCCGTTGCATTTGTAATCAGAACAACGTTTTTTTAGGAGGAAGCCCTTCACGGAGACCCTTGTCAACCCACAACCCAGGCAGGGGTTAATATCCGCTTTTTGTTATTTGGCACCTAAACTATAGCCTATCAGACGTAGCATAGTCGATTACATGGATACCGTGGAGTTTGAAATCAGAACAACGTTTTTTAGGAGGAAACCCTTTACGGGGACCCTTTTCAACCCAGGCACGGGTTAATATCAGCTTTCTGCTATTTGGCACCTAAACTATAGCCTATCAGACGCAGCATAGTCGATTACATGGATACCGTGGAATTTGAAATCAGAACAACGTTTTTAGGGGGAAACCCTTGACGGGGACCCTTTTCAACCCAGGCACGGGTTAATATCAGCTTTTTGCTATTTGGCACCTAAACTATAGCCTATCAGACGCAGCATAGTCGATTACATGGATACCGTGGAATTTGAAATCAGAACAACGTTTTTTAGGAGGAAACCCTTCCGGGGACCCTTTTTATACCAGGCACGGGTAAAAACAGTACCCTTTTCAACCCCGGCACAGGTAAAAAACAATGTTTCACAATTCAGCACTTAGCCTATCAGACGCAGCATGGTCGATTACATGAATACCGTGGAATATGAAATTAGAACAACGATTTTCACCAGGAAACCCCTTAACGGGCACTCTTTTTATACCCGGCACGGGTGAAAACAATTTTTTCACAATTCGGCACCTAGCCTATCAGACGCAGCATGGTCGATTACATAGGATACCGTACAATTTGGAATTCGAATTTGAACACAACTTTAGATTTTTTGTGGACACCGAAACGGTCGACAACAACAACGACAACAACAACAACCTGAATTTTTTTTCGGTTTTTTTGTTCTGTAAAATCACAGAAACAACCTATGTTTAATTTTTTGGTTTGGATGGATAGGGTATCGGGCCACCTTAGCACAGCAAATAGCATTTCTTGGTTTAGTCATTTATCATGAATGTTATGGTCGATTGAAATTTCAAAATATTCGCAATGAGCTTTCTGAAATAATATTGTGGGACTGCGCTGCCGCGCGTCCCACGAATCACAAGAGTGCTCAACGAAGGTCATTTTTTAGTTTTTTGGCAATGGACACAGCTGAAGAGACCACCATTGCTCGGCGTCTTGTGCTTGGGTCGAAACGCGACACTTGTTTGTTGGTTTTTCATTCGGTTAGATTTGCCAGATACTTTTTTTTAGTCAGCAGATCGGTTCGAGCCAAGGTCCGAATCAAAACAAGCAGAGTATCGAGTATCAAGCAGCAAATGTGGCTGGCTCCGAGTCCAAGTTCAAAATCACCAAAACTGAAACACCGTCTCTCGCAGCGGCCACAAACGCGTGCACTTTCGGATCGTGTCCATGTTCCACGCGCATCGGCTGGCGTTCACAAACTGCAGCTCTCGTGTGCCCTCGACGATTTCGAACAGCACCTCCAAGTCCATTTCCGCCGAGTTACCGGCCACCTCCAAGTGTGTCAACCTCGTCAACTGGCGAATGTTGACGAAGCCGCCGGCTGCCGTGATCCAGTGACAGTCGCTGACGTTCAGTCGCTCCAGCAGCGTACACGAGTCAGCAAGTTTCACGATGAACTCGTCGTTCACGAAGTCGTTCTTGTTCACGTCCAACTGTCGCAGCGAGCGCGCCAGTCGCGCGATCTCGCACAGCGGCGTCGTCAGACTGCACGCGTGCAAGAAGCCGGCGATCTGGCGTTGGTGGTCGTCCGGTCGATAGTACTGACTCAGTTCCAACAGCTCGAGCTCGTCCATGCCACCGATCGCCGTCAGAATCTCGCCGTTCAGGCACTTCAGATGCGCCGCGCGCAGCCGCCGCAGAGACGACGAGTGCGACGTTAGGAAGTGGCGGACGCTTGCGGCGTCGAAACTGTTGCAGAAACTGATCGAGATCGATCGCAGAGTCGCCGGGAGACACGTGAGACAGAACGGCTCCAGCATGTAGCAACTGTACACGTAGACGGTGTCCAGTTGGCGGAAGCGGCTTTTTAGTGCCGAACTGAAGATGTCACCCGACAGGCGACGGCACATGACCAGATTGAGGACTTTCAGATTCTCGGTGACGCTCAGCAGACAGGAGCCTGAAAGAAATGCTAGTTGTCTCGGTTTTCACGCTTGCATTGCAACATAGTGTAGTTTGATTTTCCTGTTTGAAAAAAAAATAAAAAATGTTTTCTAATGTGCCTCCAGTTCCGCAAATGCATCTTGCAGTCAAAAGTCATCGGCATTCCGCTAATTGGCTATTGTTTTTGAAGTGGGCTCACTGACCATTGCAGCCAGCTAGTCGCAACCAATCAGCATATGCATATTCAACCACTGCCAAAACAACAAAAATTGCAAAGTGTATTGTTACCATCGAGTCTGGTGTTATACGCGAGACACAGCTCGTCGAGGCCGGGCAGCAACTGAACGATCTCATGCACGATCGTGTCCGCGTTCTCCTTCTCGTAATTCTCCTCGAAGCAACAGCTTAAGTCCAACGTTTTGATGTTCGCCCATTGGTACTGCGGTTGGTCGAGTGGTCGTTGGAAGACGGTCAAATTCAGAAACGTCGTGTGCCGCAGTTCAAGTGTCGTCAGGTTTGCGTAGTTGTCTAGAAGTGCGAGCAGCGCTGAACCGTCCAGGATTATCGAACAGCCGCTCTCGACGCATTGACACGAGTTGTTAGCGCCTGAGACGAAGCGATTTTGGATGAAACTGAATTATCTAAAAATGCGTGAGACGCATATAAAAGAAGGAATATGGCCTTGTGTAAGCAGTGAAAGACTTGGCTCGACAACGCTTTTCAAGTCTCTGATGTGGTACACACGGATACAAGTACATAAGAGTCATATTTTTGCGCGTTTATTTATGATTTCGGTTGCACATGGCAACCCTCGTGCTTTGTATTGTAGACAAATGACCTTTCACATTTGCGGATTTCGGGCATTTAGCGACCACTAAAACTACTAAAATAACAATCAGACTTTAGCTCGCTGACACTGGTTTGTTCAGGACAAATTGTATCGCAGAAGCATTGCGGAACGCAAGGTCTCCTGTGGCAAAGGCAATGACTCACGGGACAGACGGTTTATCCTGCCACACTAGTTGAAGGTGACACCGGTAAAAAAGGTGAAAATCAACGGAAGACAACTCCTTTTTGTCACTGGTGCTGGTGTGTACACAGCGGTGCGTACGTTAACAACAACGAAAAAGCTACATGCAACAATGTTTTGCAATCTCTAATTTTTCTGTTTTTGCACAGAATTTACAGAATTTCGCACATGGCGTGATTTTAGATTAAATCGAAGAGAACAATTAAAAAATAACTTCAAAGTTTTACGCTTTTCAGCAAAACGAAAACGAAAACGAAAACCTTCGGATTCGCTGCCCTCCGGGGATATAGCGACCGCAGGCCACCGAAACCGAAATCGGGCTAAGATCACTGGTGCCCCCAGGACAGAGCGGGGCTTAGAGGCTGTCCCCCTCACATGCCGAGGGTATTGGTTCCACGGGATGGTGAGCCGTCCATTCCCCAATCCCACCGGAGTTTGGTACCTTCGGGTTTCCGGAATCGGTGGGGGGCGTGCTTCAAAAAAAAACAAACAAACGCGGCGCAAAAATATGACCCTTATGTACTTGTATCCGTGTGTACCACATCAGAGACTTGAAAAGCGTTGTCGAGCCAAGTCTTTCACTGCTTACACAAGGCCATATTCCTTCTTTTATATGCGTCTCACGCATTTTTAGATAATATTCTGACTTTTACATAAGCCCCGAAGGTCGGACCAAAATCACAATTCGTTGGTCACACATTCTTCTAAACCCCGGTCAACTTAGGTTTTTCATTTTTCGTTTTTTAGGCCGATTTCTCCTATGCCATTTCTACGGCCGATTCCCCAAAATCGTCACGATTCAGTACCTAGAATCGCTCACAAAAGAAAAACTGACCCAAAAGCCGTGATCGGCGTAATGAATTACCATGGAAAACACCGTTTTCTTGTTTTTCATTTCTGGACCGGTTTCGCTAAATTCCACGGCCGATTCACCATAAATCGTCACGATTCAGTATCTAGAGTTGCTCATACAAGAAAACTAACCCAAAATCCGTGATCAGCACATTGAATTACCCTGGAAAAACCGTTTTCTCGTTTTTTATTTCTGGACCGATTTCGCCAATTTCCACGGCCGATTCGCCCGAAATCGTCACGATTCAGTATCTAAAGTTGCTCACATAAGAAAACTAACCCAAAATTCGTGATCAGCGGATTGAATTACCCTGGAAAACACCCTTTTCTTGTTTTTCGTTCCTGGACCAATTTCGCCAACTTCCACGGCCGATTCGCCCGAAATCGTCACGATTCAGCATCTAGAATTGCTCACGTAAGAAAACTAACCCAAAATTCGTGATCAGCGCATTAAATTACCCTGGAAAACACCCTTTTCTTGTTTTTCGTTTCTGAACCGATTTCGCCAACTTCCACGGCCGATTCGCCCGAAATCGTCACGATTCAGCATCTAGAGTTGCTCACGTAAGAAAACTAACCCAAAATCCGTGATCAGCGCATTGAATTACCCTGGAAAACACCCTTTTCTTGTTTTTCGTTTCTGGACCGATTTCGCCAACTTCCACGGCCGATTCGCCCGAAATCGTCACGATTCAACATCTAGAGTTGCTCACGTAAGAAAACTAACCCAAAATCCGTGATCAGCGCATTGAATTACCCTGGAAAACACCATTTTCTTGTTTTTCGTTTCTGGACCGATTTCGCCAACTTCCACGCCCGATTCGCCCGAAATCGTCACGATTCAGCGTCTAGAGTTGCTCACGTAAGAAAACTAACCCAAATTTTGTTATAAGCGCATTGAAATACCCTGGAAAACACCCTTTTCTTGTTTTTCGTTTCTGGACCGATTTCGCCAACTTCCACGGCCGATTCGCCCGAAATCGTCACGATTCAGCATCTAGAGTTGCTCACGTAAAAAAACTAACCCAAATTCCGTGATCAGCGCATTGAATTACCCTGGAAAACACGCTTTTCTTGTTTTTCGTTTCTGGACCGATTTCGCCAACTTCCACGCCCGATTCGCCCGAAATCGTCACGATTCAGCGTCTAGAGTTGCTCACGTAAGAAAACTAACCCAAAATTCGTGATCAGCGCATTGAATTACCCTGGAAAACACCCTTTTCTTGTTTTTCGTTTCTGGACCGATTTCGCCAACTTCCACGGCCGATTCGCCCGAAATCGTCACGATTCAGCATCTAGAGTTGCTCACGTAAGAAAACTAACCCAAAATTCGTGATCAGCGCATTGAATTACCCTGGAAAACACCCTTTTCTTGTTTTTCGTTTCTGGACCGATTTCGCCAATTTCCACGGCCGATTCGCCCGAAATCGTCACGATTCAGCATCTAGAGTTGCTCGCGTAAGAAAACTAACCCAAAATTCGTGATCAGCGCATTGAATTACCCTGGAAAACACCCTTTTGTTGTTTTTCGTTTCTGGACCGATTTCGCCAACTTCCACGGCCGATTCGCCCGAAATCGTCACGATTCAGCATCTAGAGTTGCTCACGTAAGAAAACTATCCCAAAATCCGTGATCAGCGTATTGAATTCCTACGGACTAAACATTTCTGCTATTTTTCGTAGCTCAGACAAAATTTGTAAGACTGAAAAAATGATACCCAGTCAAAATGCTACGAATTTTCAAAAAATGCACAATTTTGACCCAAATAATGCCCGGGCAAAAAATAAACTAAATTTTCAGAATCTACGGATGAATTTACCCGAGGAAAAATTCTTGTTCAACTGTGAAAGTGTCCCAGCTAAAAATTGAAAGGGCGAACACTTAAAACCAGGTGACAACCCTGCGAACTTTCAAAAAAGCCCAATTTTTACCCCAAAAAGGGGTCGGAGCAAAAAATTAACTCATTTTTCCAAATCTACGGATGAAATTACCCTAGGAAACATTTTTCTTCAACTGTGAACGTGTCCCAGCTAAAAATTGAAAGGGCGAACACTTGAAACCCGGTGAAAACGCTGCGAACTTTTAAAAATGCCCAAATTTTTACCCAAAAAAGTGGTCGGGGCAAAAAATTAACCCATTTTTCCAAATCTACGGATGAAATTACCCCAGGAAACATTCTTGCTAGACTGTGAACGTGTCGCAGCTAAAAACTGAAAGCGCGAACACATGTTGATGACATACCGGAAAAAAAAAAGAGATAGAAAAATAAGTAACACTGTTTTCAGAATAGGTTTTTCGTGTCTACAGCGTATGAAAAGTAGTCGGATAAAAATTTTTTCGCGGCTCCAAGCACAACTTTGGGTGTTCGTTTCGTGTGCACAGAACCAAGTTTGTGGCTTATACTATGCTCGCTGGAGGAAGCGAGCAAATTTGAAAAACGCGCGCGAGAGGATAACGGCTCATATAATGCGTGATGCGCTGTCCGCTCGCTGACGCTCGCTCGCGCATCCGCATGATACTCCGCCTCTGTACAGCGATCCATGCACAGCAATGCATGCATCATGTGATCACCAACCAATTAGCTATGACCTATTTTTTTAAACGTGTCCCACTGAAATGACGTCATGTGCCGCCAAACATGCGCTTGCCGTTCACAGGAAACCAGAATTTCTGTTTCGCCGATTTCTTCCCGTAAACAAATGGTGAATGTCGAATCAGTCACATCAAACTGAAATTTTAGTGCTTGTACTTTGACAAATGGGCGTTTTTAAAGCAAATGACGTCATTTTAGTCAGGACACGTTTGAATAAATCCACAATAGTTGGATAGAGTTGTTTGTGTCACTGCAACGAAAACGTGATCACTTTCTCGCCGACGTCATCCGGGTGGATGTAGCCGGCCTGGACGGCGAAGTTGACGACCGCCTCGATCAGATACAGATAGTGCGACTTGATCTGCAGCACGCCGTAGCGCTCCTGGCGCAGCTGAATCAGTGACTCGATCAGCGCCACGCGGCGTGTCGTCTGAAGCAAGCTTGAGAAAAATCGTAATCTGCGTGTTTTCGCTGCAGACTTTTTCGCGTTCTTTTTGGCTCCTCTTACACTCTGGTGGTTTCAATTGTGCATGGTATCAAACGCATGTGTGCTCCGTTCGCCTTGGTCGTTTTGTGGCCTTGTTGTTTAGCGCATATCGGACTTTTGTCCGTGCGCTCGAGAGATCGAGCACCTATTTGGTGTACAGGCCAATAATGACAACGGGATCCGTATTTGAAAAACAGCGCTCTCAAGTTGAAAAACTTTACAAACGAGCGAAAAGTGATAATGGTGATGTTTTCAGCCAAGCTACCAGGGCTACATACTTCGTTCTACATACTACATACAAGCGTTCAGAGAACCCCCATCGAGTTTTCTCGGCCATTAAGTGCCTACAGTCTATACTCTCAGAGCTGATTGGTTAATCATGAGCAGCTCTCAGTGCTGATTGGTTGGTCATCACGTTATGTTCGCGTCATGTTGCATATATTTTCCGGATAGACTGTATACACCACTTGGCGGGGCTCGATCCTCCGGAACGCACAGACAACGAGTCTGGGGACGCGCTACGACGCAAGCCACGAACGGTGACCCTATATTATTCCTGATCACCTGCATCCGCCGCAGCTCAATGTCAAGCGCCGTGAACGTGCCGGAACGGTGGACGCCAGTCGCGCAGACTACTAGCATTGGAGGGAGCTGCTTCGATCGAACTGTTGTTCCCTGCAATCATGGTTGAAGCGAACATGTGCTTTAAATCAGCTAATTAAAAAATAAAAATAAATAAAAAACATTATCAAAATGATTACCGTCGAAGTCTCGCTCATCGATCTTCCCAGGAACTGCAGAAAAACGAGAAACTTTTGATAAAAATAATGCTGTTTTTTCTGGAACGTTTCGAGCAGAAATGACGCCGTTTGCTTTAAAAAATCACTAGTTTTCTACACAAACATTTTCCCTCGATTGAACGACAAAACAATCTATGATCTTTTATTTTGGTCCCGCAACTCAATGCGCCCATAGATAGGTAAACAGTTGCATGCAGGACGCGGGAATTCAAAATTGGCAATGTGATCCGAGTCCCCTACATAGGACCGAGTCACTTTGAATTGCCACATAAAGATTGAAACTAGTTTTCTTTTCACGTCTGCACACGCATTTTGTCGCAGAACTTAAAAAATTGATATTACGTTAGATTTCTTGAACGAACGAACGATTTGATTTTAGGCGATGTTTTTCGCCAGGGCTAACCGAGAAAAGCGTACAGAACGCCATTGAGTAGGGCGCCCATCGAGTTTTCTCTGTCATTAAGTATCTGATGTTTTGCCCAGACTATAAGATCTGTCTGTGGTAAAACACCTTCGGCAGTTCTGCCTGGTGGCCGTCGCACTGACGAGCCAGGGGACACCCCGGTATGCGTCTACCTGGCGAAACCGCAAACAGCGAACATTATGTACTGATACCTCTACACCTGTATTAAATAGGGCTCTGATCCCCCGAACGCACTGACAACGAGTCTAACGCGCTGGCGCTACCACCCAGCCACGAGGGTGATTTCCCGCAAAGCGCATACACTGTCCAGTTTGTTCGCATGTGAGTGCGAGCGCACACCTTGGTCTCGACTTGTTGCGCCGCGAGACGCGCCTTTGATGTGAATTCGACCAAGGTTGGTGGAGGCTCTGCGTCGTCCACCCAATCACGCAGATGCATCACTCGCGTGTCGATCGGCTCAGTGACACCGGTCATTGAAATCTGAAATAAAGAAGCTCAGACTACGGTCGAACTCTAAATTGTAGGCAATTAGCTGATTTGCTGGTGATCACGTGATATTCATGGTTTCTGTGCAGAGGACAGACTCCGCCCACAAAGCAACGCCTGCAGAGAAAGCATGCATCGCGCGTGCATCGGCCAGTCAGCTATGGAATGCATCACGTGATCACCAACGAATCAGCGTATTGCCTATGATTTTAGAGCGCGCACAGGGAAAACGAGTGTCTCTATGTCGCACTTATGCCTCAAATACGTTACACTTTATGCGCATAAGTAATATGATTTGGCGTAACATACCGGCGGCGTCCGTATATAAATATGCACATGTTGGCGTAACATAAGTGGGGCGTCCGTATGTGGAAACGCTACAATTATGGCATACTTGAGCATAATTCCATCATAATTATATAGCTATTATGTGAGGGAGGGACGGAGGGACCACTCAGTTATGTTCTCAATTATGCTGCTGTTCACAAATATGTCGCATAAGTGAGCATGATTCGCATATTGTGGCATGTTTGAGACAATATGCGGATTCCCAAACATGCCAAAACTATGCACATATATAGAGCATATTGAAACTCGTTTTCCCTGTGGCGGCTTTGTAGTTGCTGTTTTTAGTAGCTTCGGTTTTCTCAGTGACCGACGCGCGAACCGTCAACTCATAGACGAGCGTATGCGTGCCGCCCGGCTTCACGCTCTCGGCTCGCACGTCCATCGCGTTCAAATAGCGGCGCGACTGTCCGGCGTTCGGCAGGAATTGTGTGCAGTTACTGAGCAAGAAAAACAACAAAAATTGAAATCGCGCTCTGAAACTGTATAACACTGGGGTGCGGGTGATTGCACAAGTTGCATTTTATTTACTACTGTTCTTGTTATTCAGCTTCTGTTGCAAGAAAGTTGCACTGCCTTGCGGTTGTTGTTTCTTCAACGGTTGCATGCACAACAACCTCAAACCAGTGCGAATGCGCGGCAAAAACAGAATATAACAAGATGAAGAAAGACAGTGACGAATGGAGCGCGAAGAAGCGCGACACATTTTATCATAATTCGCGACGCCTCAACTGTTTCGTGTCGAGCGTGTTCGGTTGGCGGACCAACGGCGACAGCAGGACAACGACGGACGGCCAGATCTGCCAGACGAGTCGCCAGAAGTCCGCCTCGGTCGTCTCGTCGTAGGGCGCCTGCGCGAGCACGTACTGCGCCTGGCGGTCCATGCCGCTGACGTACGAGGCGTGCACGTAGTCGCCCTGCTTCTCCGTAAACACGTCGTCGAGAACAACCTAATTTGTACAGCAGCACATGTGGAAAACGAGTGAAAGGCTAACGCACAGGGAAAACGAATGTCTTTACGTCATGTCGTACACACATACAATACATGAAGTTCGCTGTTTGTGGTTTCGCCAGGTAGACGCATACCGCGGTGCCCCCTGGCTCGTCAGTGCGACGGACACCAGGCACAACTGCCAAAGGTGTTTTACCACAAACAGATCTTATAGTCTGGGCAAAACATCAGCGAACCTAGTCGTAAAATCTCACAAAATCAAAGCAGCTCAAATGTACATAAATGACAAAACTTTTGCGACGTGCTCACATTCGTTTTCCCTGTGACGCTGGAAATTTTTTGCACCTAAATAGCAGTCAGAGACCCTAAAAATTTAGATTATATAATTATTATTATAACGCATTTTGAGAAGCAAACCTATAAAACTGAGCCAAACAAGAAAAACTGTAACGTTGCGGAAGGGGATATCTGTATTATAAAAAGATTACGTACACGAGTGTCATCGTAGAGCATGAGATTCTTGAATCGATTCTTCTTGAAGTTACTCGGCTGCATGAACGCGTCAATGCTGGGCATCGCGCTGCCGGCGTATTCGAACTCAGTGCGCATCAGATCACGAATGCTCTTGTGCTTCAGTAGACGCTCGACTTGCTGGCTGGCACTGAACATTCAAAAACGTTGAGAAAAACTTCGAAACAACATTGAAGAAGCTCTCTCTCTACATCTCTCATCTCTATGATTCACCTAAAATTGACGTTTTATAGGTCACAGGTATAACCTGTATAGGTGGCAATTAAACATCGCCTGAGTATTTATTACTATACAGGGTGAGCCAAAAAAGGTTCCATTTTCAAACTGCTGTCACTGGCTGGTGTTTCAATATTATGAGCTGAAATTCTCAGCATTGATAAAACATGTGATGCCATTTTTCTGACAAAATTTTTATCCAGTTTGGTCAAGTAGATTCAGTTTTACAGCACAATGTTTAAAAATTCCCAAATTTTCAAAAAAAACGGATTTTTAACCAAGAATTTAACAACGAATCATTCATTGCTCATAGACATCCAAATCATCACCAAGGTTTGTCGTCCGGCAGCGGCTGGATGGAATTTTACGCGAAACTGGCGAGTCACTGCAGAAAAACTTTCAGATTGCTCCCACCAGATAGCACACCTAGGGTTAGGGGGAAAAAAAATCCGGATTTTTTTTTTAAATTAAAAAAAAAATTTTTTAAAAAAAAAAAAAATTTTTTTTACAAGTTAGGTTTGTTCGAAGCGTCTCGTCGAGCTGAGTTCATCTAGACTATTTTCAGAACGATCCGGAAAACTATAAGAGCGAAAATCGTGTTTTATTGAAATTATGTCCATTTCATAGAGGGAAAGTTGCATTTTCAACAGTAAAACAGGACAATTTTCGACGTGTACTTGAATATTGAACCGTTCTTAGTTGTTCCTCTTTAGAAAATTACCAAAATTTGACTGTGTTCAAAAATTCCTGTTTGCTGTAGCTAAGTCGGCAACCCCTGTCGACCCGGTCGCCCCCCCCCCCAAGACACTTACTTTCAGGTTCAACCAGCTATGCTATCTGCCACATGGCGAGAGCCCACTCTTCAAATCATCGTATCGAAAACACGTACCATGATTTCGCGATCACGTTGCGGGCAACTGACAGACGCAAGTTTAACACGTTAGTTTAGCTCAGCACGCAAGTTTTAACATGTGGCCATGTTATCGGGTATCTGAAAAACGGTCGTGTGATGTGGTATTAACCAACATCCCCGCTCCAATTGTTTAACAATATATCGCACAACTCCATTGTAGACCTATAACGTACGCCAATCAACAAGATATCATGTTCATCTCATGGCCTACCGACTGAAAAAACATGTTCTAAGTTGCAAGAAAACGATTTCTGAAACGATATTTCAATTCAGTTAAGTCATTTCAACGCTAAAAATTGACTCTAGAAGTCATCCAAATCGAAAAACATGGAGTACGTCGGTCAAAATGACCAAATAATGACATGTACCTAAGCACACAAAGAAGTTGGGAAGAAAATTTGGTTTGAACTTTCAAAAAATTATGCCATAAATCGAATTTTCAGAGCAAAGTAGAAGAAAAATTTTTCAAATTTTTTTTTTAAGTTTGAAAAAAAAATCCAAATTTAAAAAAAAAAAAACGAAAAAAAAAATTAAAAAAAAAATTTTTTTCAAAGCCCCTAACCCTAAGCACACCAGACCCGTTGTTCTGCTGTCCACTTAACCATGACGAAACTGCAGAAAACTGAAACTGAAACACTGTTTTTATTCAAACCGCAGAAAAACTTTTCAAAAGGAACAAATTAACAGACAGAGCAACACAGAAAACAAAAAAAATCAACTGAACAATTCTTTCTGTCGCAGTCGCATGGCTGCTGACTCGAGTCCGTTGTGAAACATCAGAATTTCGCTCGAGGTGCTCAAATGCAATTCAAGTGTGAGACCTTTCCACTCTGAGCGCATGATTTGAACTATCACGGGTATCCAAAAAGACCAATTTGTCACCTTCGCAACAGTTTCAAAATTGAATCACGCATCTTGATACTAATTTTTTCTTGCACTCATTTCAGTCAATTTGTTGATTTTTCGAGCTTTTCAGAAAATCTGCCACAGTTTTGTCAGTAAAATGGCAACGCATGTTTTATCAGTGCTGAAAATTTCAGCTCATAATATTAAAACACCAGCCAGTGACGGCAGTTTGAAAATGGAACCTTTTTTTGGCCCACCCTGTATTTAGGGGACTCGGATCATTGTGAATTTTGAATTCCCCCGTCATGCATAAAACTGTTTACCTATTGAGTGTCGGGAGCAAACTAAACGATAGCAGTTGGCGTTGAATAACGCCAATTGGCGGCTTACAGCGCCAACTGATATTTTGGCGGCTGTTTGATGGTAGGAATTTTGTTGTGAGGAGATCATACAACAACAACTGTTATTTTAGTTTTCTTTACATTTAAAAACGGCAGTCTGCTCGGGGTGGCAGACGTAAAAACCAGAAAGCCGCAGCAAGCAAACCTACCTGTAGCCGACACTAGTGCATTCATACGGCGAGTTGTTCGAACGACTGCTGTCTGGCGATTTGCAATAGAATGATGAATCGAGCTGGTTGGGATGCGGACTTTCCATGATTGAAGCGGTGAGTTGCTGGAGGGTGATGATAATTAGTAATACACGGAGGATTAAGACTGAAAATTTGTTTCGGTGTGTGCAAATGGGTATAGTGAACTTAGCATTATTGCCGGTCTGAACTTTTGT
This sequence comes from Theristus sp. LFF4_11, assembly GCA_030248135.1. NCBI lineage: Eukaryota > Metazoa > Nematoda > Chromadorea > Monhysterida > Xyalidae > Theristus > Theristus sp. LFF4_11. The sequence goes on from JASANC010005293.1 coordinate 27,607, forward strand.
AGTGTGTTTTTTTGGCTCAGCCACTACTTACCCTGTAAAAGTTTAGTACGCTGCCTACAGTCGAATGGGGGGGGCGACCGGGTTGGGTTGACGGGAGTTGCCGACACACAAGAAGAGGTATGGTAACGTTTTGGAAAAGGGGTAAATGAGGTCACCCAAACAAAATCTGGAAAGTTCCGCCATACAGGAGTCATTCGGGAGCAGTACCGTGGGCGAGGGGGGGTGGGGGGGGGTACACCCCCTAGAGCACCAGAGACCGTCGGGTGGGGGGGGGGGGGGGGGGGGGCACCGTACCACCCCCCCCCCTAAAACCGGGCACCCCCCCTCCATCGGACCCCCCCCTCGAAAATTTGGCCGGGACCCCCCTCGAAAATTTGGCCGACACCCCCCCACACCCCCATGAAATTTTGTCTGGCGGAGACCCCCCCCAAAATTTTCCGTACACCCTAAAATTTTTTTCGAAAATCATGATTTTTTTGTCTGTAAAGTCCATAATATAAGCTGAATATATGATAACTTGACCATCTTCATTGTAATTTCAACGATTTTGCAGCAAAATTTAGCGTTTTTCCTTCAAAATTTAAGCGAAAAATTATCATGGGGGGTGGGGGGTGGGGGGGGTGGACCCCCCACAGAAAATTTTGAAAAAATGCACCCCCCCATGGGACCCCCATGGGGGTCCCACGTTACCATCGGTTGGACCCCCCCCCCCCCTCACTTTTTGGTCGGCCCCCCCCCCCCCCCCCCCCAACGGCACAATACCCCCCCCCCCTTCGAAAATTGTTTTGGGCCCACGGTACTGGTCCAAACTATGGTAACTGCCCGAAAACAGTAGCGAAAGTGCGGGGGGGGGGTGGGGGGTCCACCCCCCTCAGCCGAAAATCCTGCCCGTGCACGGGCAGATACCCGTGTACGGCAAATGTACTTTTGCGGCCCAAGAGATTGCGGCCTGGACGATTGCGGCCGAAGCGTAGCGGCCTGAAGGATTGCGGCCTGGACGATTGCGGCCGAAGCATAGCGGCCTGGACGATAGCGGCCTGGACGATAGCGGCCCGGACGATAGCGGCCTGGGACGATTGCGGCCCGGGACGATTGCGGCCTGGGACGATTGCGGCCCGGGACGATTGCGGCCTGGGACGATTGCGGCCCACAAAGTTTTCATGCTTTGTCACCTTTCCAGGTCAATTTCTATCTATCTAGAAAATTTGCTCCAGCCATCTATATCGCCCCCCCCCAACACCCCTGCTCTGGAACAACAATGGTTTAAGCCATCGTCGTCGTCGTGTCTGCTGCGTTTGCGTCGAATCGATCGTTGATATTTGCGCTAATATTTGCGCCGCTGTTAGCAATAAAATAAATTGAATTGAATGGAAATTGAATTGAATTGAAATAAATTGTTGCTGTTTGTTGTCCGAATCCCTATGTTTGAAAATCCAAGATTCTGGAGGTTTGATTTGAAACAAATGCTGGGGGTGGGGTTAAGGTTGTTAAACAAAAATCGAAATTTTTATGTGATTAAAAAGTGCCTAATAAAAAAATTCAAAAATTTTCCCTCTAATATGCTCTGAAAACCTTAATTTTGGCACAATTTTTTCGAAAGTTCAACAAAAATTTTCTTTGATATTACCTCGTAAAACCGTCAGTAGTCGATTTTGGACCGTTTTACCGACTGATTTTAGGCTTCGACAATTTCGGCGATGAAGTTTTTGAGCGTTCCAAAGCTTGGCTACTATTTCCGATGCAGATAAGGTGACAATTCGCCTTGCAATCTGATTTCTGAGCGTCCGAGCTGCTCCGTTTGCCAGCGCCACGTTGTCTGGTTGCTGTTTCGTGTCCTGTCGTCGCGCCATCATTAGAATTGATCGAATTTCAACCCGGTATGTGTGTTTTCACTTGAGCTGGGAACAATTAGTGACGTTTTGGGGGTCAAAACACAAGAGGCATGGTAACTGTTTGGAAAAGGGGTAAATGAAGTCACCCAAACAAAATCTGGAAAGTTTTCGGGAGTCATTCGGGAGGCGCTTGCACATCAAGTGCGGTTCTTCGAACTCCCTGGTTAATTTAGCACAACTTTATTTTCTGATTTTTTCCAGTTAAAAAAATGACGATTTTTGTTTTTTTTTCAACAACCCAAGGTGGGGTCTCTGCCTGAGGACTCAACTCGAGACAAAAGAAATTTTTCAGATATCTAGATATTTTTATAAGAAAGTACAGTTTTAAATTTTAATGGGAATTTTTTTGTTGGTTTAATTTTTTTATAATTAATTGGTAGTTTAAAACTTTAATAACAAATTAAACAAAAAAGGCTCAGATGAAATATAGCTCTGCCCGGCGACAAGGAAAGTTGAGCATGGAAGATTTCGATTTGGGGTTCTAAGAAAAACATAATTACTAATCAATAAACAAAAAACAACTTAAAAAAAAAGAATTGAAAACTCGATCGTGTGCGAGAATAACATAACCAGTTGCGTGCGACAAAGACAATGACACCGCTTTAAAATTTCGTGGGCCGCAATCGTCCCAGGCCGCAATCGTCCCGGGCCGCAATCGTCCCGGGCCGCAATCGTCCCAGGCCGCAATCGTCCCAGGCCGCAATCCTTCAGGCCGCAATCGTCCAGGCCGCAATCCTTCAGGCCGCAATCGTCCTAGGCCGCAATCCTTCAGGCCGCAATCCTTCAGGCCGCAATGCTTCGGCCGCAATGCTTCGGCCGCTATCTAATGGGCCGCAATCGAACGCACGCCCCCGTGTACCCCCCTCCCCCCCTTTACCTCGACACGGGTATTAGACTCCCCCCACCCCCCCCCTCCGCGAGAAAACACGGGATCGCACCCCCCCCCCTCACGGTGGTCAATCTCATCTCAATTTTTTCCAAAAATACCGTAATTTTTGCATTTTTCTTGACGTTTGTGTCTGCCCCTGCAAAGATTTTGTTGTTTCTGACCAAACAAGCAGCTTGTTTGCACAAAATATTCTGTATTTTACAAGAATTTCTGTGTTTTTCTAAGGCAAAAATTTGGTATTACCCGTGCGATCCCGTGCACCCCCCCTCACGAAATTTTTCTGCCAGTGCACCCCCCTCAGGAAAATTTGCTGCCCGTGCACCCCCCTCACCGAGAAGGCACCTGACCCCCCTCTAAAATTAGGCAAACACCCCCCCCCCCTCACCCGAGGTCCCGCTTTCCCGCGATCACGTTGCGGGCAACTGACAGACGCAAGTTTAACACGTTAGTTTAGCTCAGCACGCAAGTTTTAACATGTGGCCATGTTATCGGGTATCTGAAAAACGATCGTGTGATGTGGTATTAACCAACATCCCCGCTCCAATTGTTTAACAATATATCGCACAACTCCATTGTAGACCTATAACGTACGCCAATCAACAAGATATCATGTTCATCTCATGGCCTACCGACTGAAAAAACATGTTCTAAGTTGCAAGAAAACGATTTCTGAAACGATATTTCAATTCAGTTAAGTCATTTCAACGCTAAAAATTGACTCTAGAAGTCATCCAAATCGAAAAACATGGAGTACGTCGGTCAAAATGACCAAATAATGACATGTACCTAAGCACACAAAGAAGTTGGGAAGAAAATTTGGTTTGAACTTTCAAAAAATTATGCCATAAATCGAATTTTCAGAGCAAAGTAGAAGAAAAATTTTTCAAATTTTTTTTTAAGTTTGAAAAAAAAAATCCAAATTTTTTTTTTTAAAAAACGAAAAAAAAATAATAAAAAATTTTTTTTTTTCAAAGCCCCTAACCCTAGGGGGGGTTGTCGGCCAAATTTTCGAGGGGGGGAGTCCGATGGGGGGGTGCCCGGTTTTAGGGGGGGTGGCACGGTGCCCCCCCCCCCCCCCCACCCGACGGTCTCTGGTGCTCTGGGGGGGTGTGGGCCCCCCCCCCCCCCCCCCCGCCCACGGTACTGCCCCCCATGGGACCCCGGGGGGGGGGTCCCACGTTACCATAGGTTGGAGACCCCCCCTCACTTTTTGGTCGGCACCCCCCCCCCCCCCACGGCCCCAAACCCCCCGTTCGAAAATTTGTTTGGGCCCACGGTACTGACTGCACCCCCCCTCAGGAAAATTTGCTGCCCGTGCACCCCCCTCACCGAGAAGGCACCTCTGACCCCCCCCCCCTCTAAAATTAGGCAAACACCCCCCCCCGTCACGTCACCCGAGGTCCCGCTTCAGCTACTGCCCGAAAACACAAATGAGGATTTTCCTTTTTTAACAACCCTACTGCTACGATCGACATTTTGAACTTTTGCTGATTACGTGAACTCTACGAATTATGTTATTTTTATAGCACATCCCACGACCCTGCTCAGAGGTTCATTTCCGCTCATCCACAACTTTCCCTACCTATTGGAGAGCATTTTCTGCGTGCGCCCGCGCACATGCTAACGAAAATCCGTTGCTGGTGCGGCTATTCGTTCAGAAAAACCATCAGAGATAATTGAGAAAGTCAACGACGACGACGTTTATACACTCCGATGCTGGTCCAAGCGCGCCAACACCAAGGTCCGTCGATGTGGACTCTCGTCAAAAACACACTGCAAAGCATTTACCTCTGGGTGGCGAAATTGTTCCAATGCATCTGTTTTGTCATACGCAGACAGAGTCGAAAGGTGTGTGTGTGTGACCTTGTTGTGTTCTGTCATCATCATCCATCGGAGTTCTTCGTTATTTTTAAAACGATCAATCCGATCAGCTTTCCCAAACAACGTCCCCTTTTTCCAGGTTCGTGGCTATCAAGTGATCACGTACGAGCTCGTGCCGTTGTCGCCGTTAACTCGCGAACGTTTGTGTGAGTCGTGTTGTTTCGGATGTTTCGTTAACATGTTGCAAAGATTCACCCACCGTCACGTCACGGTGTGTTGATTGTATATTTTTTGAAAATTGGCGCAACATTTAGATCAAAATCTAAATTAACGTGCTCGTGCCGTGCTGGTGGTGGCCTGAAGATTCAGCGCACTGTTAACAAATAGAACATTAGTGAGGTTCTCCACCACAACTCCACTCTACAGTTTGCACGATCACTAACAAACACACCAGCACACACGATGACGATATCATGCGGATGCGCGAGCGAGCGCAGCGAGCGGAGAGCGCATCACGCATAATATGAGCCGTTATACCCCAGCGCGCTTTTTTCAAAATTGCTCGCTGCCTCCAGCGAGCATAGTATAAGCCACAAACTTGGTTCCGTGCACACGAAACGAACACCCAAAGTTGTGCTTGGAGCCGTGAAAATTTTTTTATCCGACTACTTTTCATACGCTGTAGACACGAAAAACCTATTCTGAAATTTATGTTACTTATTTTCCTTGGTATTTTTTTTCTGGTATGTAATCAACATGTGTTCGCCCTTTCAATTTTTACCTGCGACACTTTCGCAGTCGAACAAAAATGTTCCCTGGGGTAATTCCACCCGGAGATTTTGAAAATTGGGTTAATTTTTTACCCAGACCCTGTTTTTGGGTAAAAAATTGGGCATTTTTAATTGTTGGGAGGGTTTTCACCTGGTTTTAAGTGTTCGCCCTTTCAATTTTTAGCTGGGACACTTTCACAGTTGAACAAAATTGTTTCCTAGGGTAATTTCATCCGTAGATTCTGAAAATTTAGTTTATTTTTTTGCCCGGGCATTTTTTTGGGGTCAAAATTGTGCATTTTTTAAAGTTGGTAGCATTTTGACTGGGTATCAGTTTTTCACTCTTACAAATTTTGTCTGAGCTACGAAAAATAGGAGAAATGTTTAGTCCGTAGGAATTCAATGCGCTGATCACGGATTTTGGGTTAGTTTTCTTACGTGAGCAACTCTAGATGCTGAATCGTGACGATATCGGGCGAATCGGCCGTGGAAATCGGCGAAATCGGTCCAGGAACGAAAAACAAGAAAAGAGTGTTTTCCAGGGTAATTCAATGCGCTGATCACGAATTTTGGGTTAGTTTTCACACGTGAGCAACTCTAGATGCTGAATCGTGACGATTTCGGGCGAATCGGCCGTGGAAGTTGGCGAAATCGGTCCAGGAACGAAAAAGAAGAAAAGGGTGTTTTCCAGGGTAATTCAATGCGCTGATCACGAATTTTGGGTTAGTTTTCTTACGTGAGCAACTCTAGATGCTGAATCGTGACGATTTCGGGCGAATCGGCCGTGGAAGTTGGCGAAATCGGTCCAGGAACGAAAAACAAGAAAAGGGTGTTTTCCAGGGTAATTCAATGCGCTGATCACGAATTTTGGGTTAGTTTTTTTACGTGAGCAACTCTAGATGCTGAATCGTGACGATTTCGGGCGAATCGGCCGTGGAAGTTGGCGAAATCGGTCCAGAAACGAAAAACAAGAAAAGGTTGTTTTCCAGGGTAATTCAATGCGCTGATCACGAATTTTGGGTTAGTTTTCTTATGTGAGCAACTCTAGATGCTGAATCGTGACGATTTCGGGCGAATCGGCCGTGGAAGTTGGCGAAATCGGTCCAGAAGCAAAAAAAATCCCACAAGAAAAGGGTGTTTTCCAGAGTAATTCAATGCACTGATCCCGGATTTTGGGTTAGTTTTTTATGTGAGCAACTCTAGATACTGAATCGTGACGATTTCGGGCGAATCGGCCGTGGAAGTTGGCGAAATCGGTCCAGAAACGAAAAAGAAGAAAAGGGTGTTTTCCAGGGTAATTCAATGCGCTGATCACGAATTTTGGGTTAGTTTTCTTACGTGAGCAACTCTAGATGCTGAATCGTGACGATTTCGGGCGAATCGGCCGTGGAAGTTGGCGAAATCGGTCCAGGAACGAAAAACAAGAAAAGGGTGTTTTCCAGGGTAATTCAATGCGCTGATCACGAAATTTGGGTTAGTTTTTTTACGTGAGCAACTCTAGATGCTGAATCGTGACGATTTCGGGCGAATCGGCCGTGGAAGTTGGCGAAATCGGTCCAGGAACGAAAAACAAGAAAAGGATGTTTTCCAGGGTAATTCAATGCGCTGATCACGAATTTTGGGTTAGTTTTCTTACGTGAGCAACTCTAGATGCTGAATCGTAACGATTTCGAGCGAATCGGCCGTGGAAATTGGCGAAATCGGTCCAGGAACGAAAACAAGAAAATGGTGTTTCCCAGGGTAATTCAATGCGCTGATCACGAAATTTGGGTTAGTTTTTTTACGTGAGCAACTCTAGATGCTGAATCGTGACGATTTCGGGCGAATCGGCCGTGGAAGTTGGCGAAATCGGTCCAGGAACGAAAAACAAGAAAAGGGTGTTTTCCAGGGTAATTCAATGCGCTGATCACGAATTTTGGGTTAGTTTTCTTACGTGAGCAACTCTAGATGCTGAATCGTGACGATTTCGGGCGAATCGGCCGTGGAAGTTGGCGAAATCGGTCCAGAAACGAAAAACCAGAAAAGGGTGTTTTTCAGGGTAATTCAATGCACTGATCCCGGATTTTGGGTTAGTTTCTTATGTGAGCAACTCTAGATACTGAATCGTGACGATTTCGGGCGAATCGGCCGTGGAAGTTGGCGAAATCGGTCCCAAAACGAAAAACAAGAAAAGTGTGTTTCCCAGGGTAATTCAATGCGCTGATCACGGATTTTGGGTTAGTTTTTTATGTGAGCAACTCTAGATACTGAATCGTGACGATTTCGGGCGAACCGCCGTGGAAATTAGCGAAATCGGTCCAAATACAAAAAACTGTGTTGTCCATGGTAATTCATTGCGCCGATCACGGCTTTTGGGTCAGTTTTCTTATGTGAGCAATTCTAGATACTGAATCGTGACGATGTCGGGCAAATCGGCCGTAGAAATAGCATAGGCGAAATCGGCCCAAAAAACGAAAAATGAAAACCCTGAGGTATCCGGGGTTTAGAAGAATGTGTGACCAACGAGATGTGAATTTGGTTCGACCTTCGGGACTTATTTAAAAGTCAGAATATTATCTAAAAATGCGGGAGACGCATATAAAAGGAGGAATATGGCTTTGTGTAAGCAGTGAGAGACTTGGCTCGACAACTCTTTTCAAGTCTCTGATGTGGTACACACGGATACAAGTACATAAAAGCCATATTTTTGCGCCGTTTATTCACTATTTCGGTTGCACATGTACTTTGTAGACAATTAAAACTTCAACATTTGCGGTATTTCGGGCATTTAGCGACCACTAAAACCACTAAAATAACGATCAGACTTCAGATCGCTGATACTGGTTTGCCCAGAACAAAGTGTATCGCAGAGGCATTAGGGAACGCCAGGTCTCCTTCTGTGGCAAAGGCAACGACTCACGGGACAGACAGTTTTGCCACTTGAGTTTGGTAAAAAGGCTGAAAATCAACGGAAGACAACACCTTTTTGTCACTGGTGCTGGTGTGTACACAGCGATGCGTACGTTAGCAACGATAAAACCACATGAAACAATGTTTTGCAGTCTCTGATTTTTCTGTTTTTGCACAGAATTTACAGATTGTTGATTTACAGAAGTTCTGCACAGAATTTGCACAGAATTTCGCACATGATGTGATTTCGAACTAAACTGGAAAGGACAGTGAAAAATAATTTTAAAACTGTTTTACACTTTTCAGTAAAACAAACGCGGCGCAAAAATATAGCTTTTATGTACTTGTATCCGTGTGTACCACATCAGAGACTTGAAAAGAGTTGTCGAGCCAAGTCTCTCACTGCTTACACAAAGCCATATTCCTCCTTTTATATGCGTCTCCCGCATTTTTAGATAATCGGATGTTCAGGGCGTTTTGTCGTTAATTATTCTTCTTGTCATCGTAATGTCATCATAATTCAACTTATTCTTTCTTGGGGAGAGAAATTTTTTCTTTCAATGGGGGGGGGTTTGAAAAAAAAAAACATTATATCGATTTATCTTTTTTTCTTCCCTCTGACAAACTGGATAACAATTCTTTTTTTATTTTAACTTTATTTTGTTTTGTTTTTTTTTCTTTTTCCGGTGTTACATTACCCCATACCCCTTTCGTTTTTTAACCCACAAACGGGCGCGTTTTTTTTTTTTTGTTTGGGGGGGGGGGGCGGGGGTTTTTTTTTTATTTTTTTTTTTTTTTATTTATTTGTTGACATAATTTTTTACCAAATTAATTATTTTAAGGTTATTTTAGAGGATTTTCTTGAGGATGATGTAGTACCGCGATACTTTTGCAGATTGAACTTTTGCATTGTTTTTTGTTCTTCAGGTTAGTCAATGGTTCGAGCTGGTGATCTTCACGGCGAGCATGGAGATTTACGGCACGGCAGTCGCCGACAAACTCGACAAGGGCGTCGGCATGCTGCCGAGGCGCTATTTCAGACAGGTCCGGCTTTTTATTTGTGCGTGATTAGGCGTTTTTCTAGTTTTAAACATCGATTTAACTCGTGTCTCTTTGGAAAAGCAGTTTTTTGACAACGACAACAACAATTCGGCGGTTAGTTTACTTTTTGGTTGTCGATCTCTCAACAAATCTCGTTCGCTGATTGTTTAAAAGCGGATTTCATTGTTTTGAAAGATTTTTTGTTTATTGCTTTTATCGTTTCTTTTGGTTCTGACTCTGAGACTCAATGCGCGCATCGGAAAACAGTTTTCTGCTTGCCTGACGCTGGAATTCAAAATTGGTGAAGCAACCGTGAGTACCCGATGTGCGGTTGAATTACCAGGGCCGTTTTGAATTGCTTTGTTAAGCATGAAATGAACTTTCATTTCACGTTTGCAAACGCATTCAGTCACAGCACCAAAAGAAAAGACTCGAATAAAAAACACCTCAATGTTGTTGTTTTTGCTGTTCAGCACTGCACGATGGATTACGGCGGCTACACCAAAGATTTGACTGCAATCGATCCAGATCTCAGTTCAGTTTGCATTCTCGACAATTCCCCGGCCGCCTACAGAAAGTTTCCTGGTGGGTGTCGTTTTTTCTCAGTTTTCGTCAGTTTTTCGTTGATTCATTCGTTTTTCTTTTCTTTTTTTGATTGGTCGCGTTTTGAACTGATATTCACTGAATGGCTGACACAATAGACAGCGTGTCTCCTTACCAACAACGCGTTTATTCAGAGTTCTTTAGTTCTGAAGCATTTGAATTCACAAATACTGAATATTTCTCGGACGCATTATCGCTGTGGTGTGGGCTACCGAGGAGCGCAGCCGCGAGAATTCTTTGTTGTGGCAGTAAGATCGCGGCACCGGTTTGCCGACTGTGCACTATTTTGAGGACTATGTGGATGTGTCACCACCACGGCATAGGCTTCCACCTACCTATCATAATCTTTCTGTCAGGAAGTGTCTGTCGACATGGGCTTCCTAGAAAGGTGTCTGTGTCTGTGATAGACTCCCTGCGAAATGAATTTTTTCCCTCGAGCCGACACAGCCGATTCGGATACGGATCGCAAACGTTTCTTGCGAGCTTCGCACTGCAGTTCCCCACACGGTCGTACGCACACGAGTAGGGTTGGCACAGGAAAAAAACCGGTTTCTTTTCCGTTTTAAAACCGGTTTTTTTCCAGTTTTTTTCTTGAAAAAATAAAGAACCGGTTTTTTACCTTAAAAAATTTCAAACTTCGTGGTCGAAAATCACAACTCTTCGTTTGATTGATAAAATGTAAAATTATATTTTTGAAAAAACGGTGCAGTGAACTGTGTCAAACTGAACTGGTGAAGCATCATTTTGCAGAAGCTTTTGTGTCAAGGGTCAAGTGAAATACGATGAAGTCAAGGTGAGTGCTAAACCAAGTGCATATGCAGACTGACTGACGATGTTGTCGATTTGCAAAGGGTAACTGATGAAATGTTATTTTTCAAACGCAATCCGCCACCGGTTTCACTTTGCAGTTCTGCAAATCTCGCCCCCTAATCGGGGTCAGCTATCCGGTCTCCTTGCAACCGTCCCTCCCCGCTCCCCACACCTACACGGTCACTGCCCAGTCTTTGTTTTCAATTTATTGAACGTGCTGCCCTGGAAACCAATAAAAGCGAAATTAATTTGATTTGAAACAAAAAATTGGGTAGCATTTGGTGGCAAAAATAGCATATTGGGTCGGTTGTATGCCCGAAAACAGCATTTTACGCTGCTCAAAATCACTAATTTTTATGTATTTCCTATTTTGAGTTCAAGATGCCAAGTTCTGAAAAGTTTAGGAAGTGGGAAGCATTCGGTTTTTTATGGTTTTAAAACAGTTTTAAGATAGGCTTTTTGAGTCGACCGACCCGGCCTCCACACCTCTAGGCACAATTTCAAAAAAGTTTTTAAATTGAGTCAAATTTAGGACCAATCGAACCGCCTTGATGCCCTGAGTTCGAAAATCATATTTTTATCTTAATCTAAGCCTTCTTTATGCTTCAAAATTAGGAAAAACCTAATTTTCGACCCTTTTGTAGTAAAACTGCTCTAGCTCGCTTCTGCTTGAAGCTATTAACAAAAATCAAACACCAATCGATTTCCCTTGTGCTCGCGCATATTTTTCGTTTTTATACTATGGGTTGAAAATGTTTTTTTTATGTTTTGTATTTTAAAAAAACTGCAGAGGTTGGTGGTTTTTTACGTTTTTCGGTACTTTAGAAACGTTTGTGGGGTATAGTTGCTAAGTAATTCTGAAAGATCTACGAAAAATGTATATCCATGTAAAATTTCAGCTTCATAAAGCGTCGCCGGGAGTCACACCATACAAAACAAAATGGCTTGTCGCATGCGTTTTTGGTACATGTGCCGCATGCATACTGTACATGCGCGCACACACACAGTCACAGTGCACGCAAGCAGTGTGTGCGAAAACTGCGCTTGCAAGTTGTTTGTTGTTCGCTTTGCACAATCACGATGTAGCGCGTAAATTGCGCTTGCAAGTTGTTTGCTGTTCGCTTTGCACAATCACGATGTAGCGCGTAAACTGCGCTTGCAAGTTGTTTGTTGTTCGCTTTGCACAATCACGATGTAGCGCGTAAACTGCGCTTGCAAGTTGTTTGTTGTTCACATTGCACAATCACGATGTAGCGCGTAAACTGCGCTTGCAAGTTGTTTGTTGTTCACATTGCACAATCACGATGTAGCGCGTAAATTGCGCTTGCAAGTTGTTTGCTGTTCGCTTTGCACAATCACGATGTAGCGCGTAAACTGCGCTTGCAAGTAGTTTGTTGTTCGCTTTGCACAATCACGATGTAGCGCGTAAACTGCGCTTGCAAGTTGTTTGTTGTTCACTTTGTTGGGGGTGCACTATTGTAGAAAATTTTCTGGGGGGTGCACACCCCCCCACCCCACCCATGATATTTTTTCGCTTAAATTTTGAAGGGAAAACGCTAAATTTTGCGGCAAAATTACAATGAAGAATGTCAAGTTATCATATATTCAGCTTATATTATGGACTTTATAGACAAAAAAATCATGATTTTTAAGCAAAAGTTCATGATTTTTGGATGGTCCGAGAAAATTTTTGGGGGTTGTCACTGTAACTTAAGGTCCATGTGAGGGGGGGGGGTGGGTGGGGTGTCAAGCAAATTTCGAAAGGAGTGTGGATGGTCCAGTGTTCAGGTTTTAAGGTTTGGTGTCGCGTGACCCCACCCCCCACGCGGAGGTCTCGGGTGCTCTAGGGGGGAGGGGGTGTACGTACCCCCCCCCACCCCCACGTCTTCGGTACTGAACCCGTGGGCCCTACTTTCAGACGTACCGTATTACCTCTAATAAACCCCCATGGGGGTTTATTTCTTTAGCGACATCTGGGGGTGGGTGTTTATTTTGGGGGGGGGGTTCATTTTTTGGGGGGGGGGAGTTATTTGGAAACCATTTTTAGGGGTGGGCAAAATGGCAAAAATACCTTCCATGGCAGGAAGGAAGTCGCAGAAACTTCTACTTTTCACAGAGATTTCCTTTTGTAACAGCCTATTGTAATGAAATTACCATTAACTCATCCCTTTGGGCCCTTTGGTAGCACAATTTCACCAATGTCACTGCATTCAGCCACTGAATTCGCTGGGTATGTGTTTCAAACAGGTTTCTAATAAACCCCCATGGGGGTTTATTTTGGGGAGGGGATTATTTGGAAATTTGTCGAGGGGGTGGGGGTTTATTTTTTTGGGGGGGGGGTAATTTTGGGGGGGGGGGTTTAATAGAGGTAATACGGTATGACTGTTTTCAAATTCAAATAACAAAAATTCTTCAAAATTTTGAATTTCAAAAAACCCATACACAGGATTACCCAGCAGAACGAGGGCTTTCATATGAGCCATCAATCAGCGCGCTGCGATGAAGTTTGAGCGGACCCATATTTTGAAGGAGTACCGAAAAAAGGACGGACGGACAAACACGGCACAATGAGAAGATTAAGACAACACAGCCACAGTCAAAAGATCGCGTAGTGACCGCACGCTAAATGAAAATGTCCGACTTTGTGTCCGATGTCCTACTCCTGTCCGCCGCGGTGTCCGGTCCCTGAACTCAAAGTTTCGGAAAAACGCTCGGGCAAGACCCCGACAGGAGGGGTATACATGTAATTGCGGCCATCTAAATGTGGCCTGAAAAGGCCTGAAGAGTTCCGGTCCGCTCATTATACTTTTGATACTTTTTGTTGAATGAAAGTTGCGATATTTTTATTTGAAGCTTCATTTGATCAACGTTGCACAAAAAGCGTGCACGCATGCGCATCTTTCTTTATTCGATGCGTATTTGAGTTGTTCTGTTGCGTTGCAACGAGACGCTACATCGTGATTGTGCAAAGCGAACAACAAACAACTTGCAAGCGCAGTTTACGCGCTACATCGTGATTGTGCAAAGCGAACAACAAACAACTTGCAAGCGCAGTTTTCGCACACACTGCTTGCGTGCGCTGTGACTGTGTGTGTGCGCGCATGTACAGTATGCATGCGGCACATGTACCAAAAACGCATGCGACAAGCCATTTTGTTTTGTATGGTGTGACTCCCGGCGACGCTTTATGAAGCTGAAATTTCACATGGATATACATTTTTTCGTAGATCTTTCAGAATTACTTAGCAACTATACCCCACAAACGTTTCTAAAGTACCGAAAAACGTAAAAAACCACCAACCTCTGCAGTTTTTTAAAAATACAGAGCATGAAAAAACATTTTCAACCCATAGTATAGAAACGAAAAATGTGCGCGAGCACAAGGGGAATCGATTGGTGTTTGATTTTTGTTAATAGCTTCAAGCAGAAGCGAGCTAGAGCAGTTTTACTACAAAAGGGTCGAAAATTAGGTTTTTCCTAATTTTGAAGCATAAAGAAGGCTTAGATTAAGATAAAAATATGATTTTCGAACTCAGGGCATCAAGGCGGTTCGATTGGTCCTAAATTTGACTGAATTTGAAAACTTTTTTGAAATTGTGCCTAAGGAGGGTCGGTATTGTGAAAAAGCCTATCTTAAAACGGGAAAGAAACCGGGTTTTTTACCTGGCAATATAAAAAACCGGTTTTTTACCAACTCTACACACGAGTATAGTTCAAAAAGACATTTCAAGTTCTAAAAATTACGATTAATAAGAACGAAAAACGGGTCACTTTTGGTTTCACGACTCGTTGCGAAATTTCATGCTTGATTTCGCAGTTCAAAAGAGCGCGACTGACCCAGTCGTATTTCAGAGTTACTCGGGCCACTCCAACAATTTTGAATCGCTGCGGCAAGCACGAAAAAGTAGAACTACTTTCTCATATGTCCGCGCATTGAGTCGTAGAACGCAAGTAAGAAAAGAAAAGATCAATAATGGCGGCTTTGATGGATGGTTTGCTTTTGCAGAGAACGCAATCCCGATCAAGTCGTGGTTCAGTGATCCAACGGACACTTGTCTACTGAATCTGCTGCCGTTCCTGGACTGTCTCAGGTTTACGAATGACGTTCGCTCCGTTCTGTGTCGCAATCTGCACGCGCAACATCCAGCCTGGTGAACTGAAGTGAACTCCTAGTCTGAAAGCGGTACACAATTGTTTTCAACACAGTCATGTTGGCATAATCACCACAGCAGCAACACGCACACATAGCGTCAGGAGGAAAATCCGGATTTTTTTTAAATTAACAAATTTTAAGGAATGCTTTTTCAAACCGCCTAACCCAACGCACGCATAACGATATTACACCGGTAGTACGCGTGTCACCGTGTGTATGTGTGTGTGTGTGTGTGTGTGTGTGTGTGTGCGTGCTGTGCCTGTGTGTTTGTGCATTTCTGGTTGTGCGCACAGGGTGCACCACTGTCTTCTCAGACCAGACTCACACCACACTACGGCGCTTACAATTGTTTCACACACCAAAGTTATTGGTGAGAAGAAGACAAATAATGGATCTGAACTGTGAGCTGAAATTGTAGTGGCGGACTGGCTTAATTGGTCGCTCGTATGTTCCCATCTATTGAGTCACTGTGTCCCGGTGGAAATTTTCTGCAACCGCTTGTTGAAATTTTCTGCAACCGCTTGTTGAAGTTTTCTGCAACGTTTTTTAATTTGTTAAAAAACCATGTCCGTCATTATAATTTCAAAAAATTGTCATTTTCTCAACAGCAACTAGGCCGGAGCAAACAACACGGGAGCCCATTTTCGGCTTCGGTCGTTTCTATTTCACCCCGCTGAGTCTGTCTGTGTTACTATTTTCTTTTGGAATCGTGTGAGGTTTTTCTGAAGATGATGATTGTTTTTATTCGGAATGATTTTTTGCTTCGCTCTCAGATTTGTTGTTGATCTAGTGTGTTGTACAGTGTTTTTCGAGTGTTCTTTTGTACCGAACTACTTTATAATAGTCACTTTTGCTGTTTTTGCATATTTGAATTCTGTTTTGTTGTTTGTTTCTTTTTCCGCTTTTTTTGTTTCGAATGTAGCTCTCTTTTTTGAACAAGATTGTCTATTGCTCGCTCGTTCTCTCTGTGTGTTTTTTTATTTCTCACGTTGCTACGCTCAGTTTTTTGTGTCGTTTGTTTTTCCCTTGTTCTGTTGTTCATTGTGATCACTTGTTTGTTTGTTTGTTTTTTGCGGATTTTAGGTTCCCTCCCATTTTGATTCAGTCCCTGAGTACAGCCGAACACACATTTTGTTTTGAGCAAGGCAAGCAGCTGAGCTGATTTGCTGCATTCTGAACTCTTCGCAGTGATTTGATCTTACTATGTTGGGCAGGCAGTCAGTGTTCAGAATTGGAACTTTTAACACAAAAGTTGTTTTTGGTCAAATCAATCCAACCATCGAAAATGACGAGTGCAAGTTCAAACGTAAAACCTCACGTTCAAACCGATATATCATTCAGTCTGTGCGAGTTTATGACACGTTCAGGTTTTGTTTAATGTATTTTTTAAGAACACAATGCACAAACACACTTGCCATGTAAATGTAGTTCCTTTTTACTCTACATAGAATGTTTATCAATTGATTTTTTTGACGTCTTTTGTTTTCTATTCAGATTTTTTTGAAGATCCCCTGCTACATTTTTTGTTGCAAATTGTGACTTTTTTTGTTTTTGAGTTCCTGGGCACCGAGTGATTTTTTGACTTTTGAGTATGATCTTTTTTTATTTTGGCACGAGACTCAATGCTCGCATAGATATGGATACAGCTCTATGTGTAATTCAAAATTGGCACCGTGGTCCGAGTCCCCCACATAAGGCTGTGTCACTTAGGCAATTTTGAATTGTCCCAAAAAAATTAAACCTTTAAAACTATGTAGTTTTCTTTCACGTCTGCAAATGCATTGAGTCGCAGAGCCAAAAAATTGATAGTACATAATTTTCGTTATAACAATCTATCACAGTCACTTACGAATTCATAATAATTTCACAAAGAGTTTTTAGTCAGTAGTTTGTTTATGTACAGTACAGTTCAATTGTCTGTCCCGACACATCTGTCGCATGGTGATTGGTGATAAGGTCCTAGTTTGAAGACGTTCACTCGATTAGTAAGACAGTATTGTTGCACAGTCAAACAAAACACACACACACGGCGCACACACATGCACAACATTCAGATGACATCGTGAGCGTTCATTTCGTTTGGTCGTACGCTGAGTGCACGACCGTCAGACTAGCACCTTATCGGCTGAATGCAGTCAATCGCCAAGACAGAGTTTACTTTTTTTGGTGTGTTTGGCTGTGTAACGTATGTCTGTTTGAACCAGTCACGTTCTCGCACAACACAAAGCATGCGAAACTTTGAATTACAGTCGGTATCAAAATGTAACGAGTTTGGTTGAGTTCAAAAACACGCCATTTGCGGCTCAGCGGGTTTGCTTGCAACTCCCGATCACGTTGTTCCTTCGGTTCAGGTTCAGACAAACATGCTGTAGATTGCCTATACTTCACGAGTGTTTGTTTGTTGTTGCGCTTAGTCGTGGTGTCATACATACGTGTGTTCTCGGTTGTTGCGTGTATCGTGTTTTGTTCCGAGTTGTGGTCGTAGCCCCATGTTTTGTTTCAAATTTTTAATGGTTTTTGTTCGTTTAGAAACTTGGAACCAACACTGTGAACTTGAATGGCAATGGCAACCCCTAAATGATGTTTGCTTTTGGTTGGTGAAAAACAATTTTCAGCGTTGGTTATCAAGATTCTCAAATTGATCCACAATTGTTCCCGTGTCAGGTCGCGCTGTACTGCTTCTCCCGGTTGTTGTGATGTGTGGTGCAGTAACTTTAGTGGCATTCTTTTCTGAGAATAATTTCACGTAAAAAGATTTTTTTGTGTCGGTTAGTTTTTATTTTCTAATTGATACCCTTGGAAACTACCCCAGAACCAGTTGTTGTTCGTTTTTTGTTGCAGATGCATTGGAGTAATTTTCAGGGTTCCTGGGATTCACTAAACCTTTGCTTCAGAGCTCAGAACTTTTGTGGTCAGAACTTTCAGTTTTTATGGCAATTTCCTTCAGTGGTCTTCATGTAAACTTGAAAATCTGAAATAGCGCCAAAGTGAATTGCCACAATTTCAAAGTATAACAAATACAAATCATATCTTGGAAGTGTTGCTATCTTTTTTTCGTTTTCACCTTTCATTTTCATTGATTAGATGCCATTTAGTTTTTTGATACATTGTGGATTTCTGAACACGTTGCGTGTTTGGTTGAGTTGTCTGTGGCTGTTTTTATTGTTGTGCTGTTGTATATTTTGCGCTGATTTAAAACAAATAAAGTCTTGTCAAACAACAATGAACATACAACGCCTACCGATACGTTTTTCTTCATTCTTTTTGCTAATTTGGTGTTCAATCTTTAAAAACGTTTCAAAGACATTTCAAGATTATTGCTCACAACAAGTAAAGGCCCGTTTAGCCGTCCGGACGTTGACGCACGTCGCCGTACAGACAGACACGGACGCATAAACGATGACGTGAGATGAAGTGACGTGCCGCATGGTTTTAGAATTTTTGCTCGTTTATGCGTCCGTACGGCGACGTGCGTCGACGTGCAGACAGATACGGACGCATAAACTATGACGTGCCGTGAAGTGTCGTGCCGTGACGTGCCGGATGGTTTTAGAATTTTTGCTCGTTTATGCGTCCGTACGGCGACGTGCGTCGACGTGCAGACAGATACGGACGCATAAACGATGACGTGCCGTGAAGTGACGTGCCGGATGGTTTTAGAATTTTTGCTCGTTTATGCCCCTGTACGGCGACGTGCGTCGACGTTCAGACAGATACGGACGCATAAACGATGACGTGACGTGCCGTGACGTGACGTTGTATTTTAGATTCTGCTCTAAAAAGCCGTACGTCACCAAGCAAAATTCAATAAAGTTATGTGCCAAATTGAAATTGAATATTTGCGACAACAACCAATTTTGACTGGAGAATGGAGATTGCAACTCAAATTCGAAACAACCCACAGATTCAAGTCTTTTGAAATTTCGTCTTTCGCTCAAGTCTTTCGAGCAGTTCATTCAATGCAGAGCAGAAGAACAGGCGAAAACACATTGTTTTCCAACAGTGCGCGTGCACAAATAGTTTGCTGCGGCTGCACAATTGATATGGACTATACAGCCAGCGGCAATCATGGCAGCATGGCGCAGTGGTTAGTTGCTGGTTCGACTCGCAGACTGTGCAGATAAAAATTTTCACCTTTTTTTGCCGCACGACAAATTCTTTGGTGTTCTGTGGATTGCTATGATTTCAAAACAAAGTCACTCACAAATTTGCATTCTGCACTTCAGGCTCTGTTTTTTTTTGTGAATAGCCAGAGAATCAGCTAATTGGTGGGTGATCGTGATGCATACATTTTGTCCAAACCAATCTCATCCTCCCCACAGCAATGCCTGCACAGAAAGCATGCATCACGTGACCACCAACCAATCAGCTGATTCCCTATAATTTAGAGTTCGACTGTGGAGTTCATGTGATGGCTGAAACTCACTGAATTAGTGAATTCACTGAATAAAAGCTAAACTGCTGAAATTTTTGTTTGAGAATACAGAAAATAATCAGAAAAAAATGTTTCATTTCAGGACGATAGTGAGTGAGCATGTGCTCACAATGAATAACAACAAAAGTAAACAAAATTGATAAAATTAAACTTTGACGCACGGCTTTTTAGGGGAGAACCTAAAACCATCCGGCACGTCACGGCACGTCACGTCATTGTTTATGCGTCCGTATCTGTCTGAACGTCGACGCACGTCGCCGTACAGGAGCATAAACGAGCGCGTGTTCTAAAACCATCCGGCACGTCACGGCACGTCACGTCATCGTTTATGTGTCCGTATCTGTCTGAACGTCGACGTACGTCGCCGTACAGGGGCATAAACGAGCGCGAGTTCTAAAACAAGACGTGACGTGCCGTGACGTGCCGGATTGCTCTTTTTTGCAGCATAAACGAGGTTTGACGTGACGTGACGTGCCGTGCCGGATGCAAATACGGACGGCTAAACGGGCCTTAAGAAAGAAAGAAAACGATGCTTGGTACAACAGAAACCCCAAAATATGTTTTTACATAAAAAGTCTGGAAACGTAGAAAGTTTCACTATCGTATCACTTGAATATTTGAGGGAAATTGAGTTTTTTGATGAACATATAATGTCATGAATCGATATAAACACGGACAGTGTGTGAGTGTGCGGGTTAAATGGAATTTGCACGGCAAACAGATAACAAAAAGACATGTTGTTGTCGCCTTCAAAGCATTTCAAAAACGTGAAGAGCAAAACAAACTCGTGCGACATTTTTTTCATGTGGAACGTAAAATTACCCTTGCATGTAAAACTATCACATTTCAAAATCCAATCAACACATGAAAATGGCAAAATTTGCGTGGTGATCCGCTGGGCTTTTCAATAATTTTTTATTGGAATGGATAGATTCTGGCATTTCAACGTGCAAAACAAAAACTTACAACAGAATCTCTGAATACTACAACACGATTTCCTTGGCACGACCAATGCGTGCATTCAAATGCTGCACACAGCGAAATCGCATGAGCGAGCCAGCCAATCAGCGCGTCAGCCTCGGGTGGTGTGTGTTTGAAGGCACGGTATTCACAGTCGAACAACATCAACAGTTGAGGTGTTCCAAACAAGTGCCAGTGCATGTCTGTGCTGCTATTTTTTGACAACATGCGGGTAACGTGCGTCGTGCATTGATGACACACTTCGTTTCACACAGCACATGATATAACAGACAGTCACAATCAAACACACCGGCACTTTACGATTATGCCCACTGTGTGGCACCACCGGGAAAACGGTTGCTGCTATAATTGTTCTACACATACCGCCGTTTACTGCACACGTGCTGTGTAAAATGGACGCGTTTGTCATCATCCACTAAATTTGCTGCCAAAAAAAGACGAGAATAAAATAGCGAGTTGTTTTTTTTGGTGGCACAGCAACATTTTCCCCGTGACACATCACAAAATGCGCCACACCCAATTATTATTGCAGACCAACATACTCAGTCATTATCAATTTGCATAGTGTCCAATTGGTGCGTCAGTCGCAGCAGATCGCCGAGCGACGTCAACGCCAGCTCCTCCCGTACGCTCTGATAAAACACGTTCGGCGACTTGTGGTACATCGTGCGCAACTCCAGCAACAGTTGCCCGTCGAATTGCGCGAACTTCTCGCGCACGTGTCCCAATTCACGCTGTGCGAGCCACGTCTGCACGTCCGCCTTCGACCACCGACTGACCGGACCGCAGAGCGGATTGCTATCGGTCTCGTCGCCGGCAGTCTTGTCATGTTTATCGTTACTATTGACGCCAGTCTTCGGCAACTGCTCGCTGTCGTTGACGTCACCGTTCTCCTCCTGCTCCTCCTCCTCCTCTTCATGGGTATTGTCGAGCACTTCCTTGTTATCCTCAGACTTCGACGCCGATGCAGACTCGTCTGTTGGTGTGTTTTGGTCGGATGGATTTGTTTGTTCCTTGTCGACATTGTCTTCCTTGAATGACGGAATGTTTTTTTGCAGAAAAGTTCAACATTTGTTTTTTTACTGTGCAGTCAAGCTGCAGAAGCAGATTTATGTTAAAAAAACTGAAATTCCAGATCCAGAACACGCAAAGCACATGCGGTTTTGTGGGATCTGGCACGCTGATTTCGCCGCATCGAGCTGGTTGAACCAATCAGTGAGCCCAATACAAAATCAAGCCAATCCGCTAAATTGCCGACAGATTCAAGTGATCAATTCAACACAAGACACAAATTCAACACACAACACAAGTTCATACACACAATTCGTTGTTGTTTTCAACCAACCGGCTGCGACTGTTTCCGCCTGTTGTTCCCGTGCGACTGCTTCCCGTTACCGTCGGACGATCTCGTCTTATGACCGGAGCTGCCGTTTTTGTTGACGTGACCGGTGCGGTGTCCGCTCGTTGAGTGTTGTCTTGCATCTGCGTTCGTCAGAGAATTACGGCTTTGTTAGAGACCTTTTTAGCGCAAAGTGAATGTGAGTTTGGCACATCGATGTTTTTGGTGGCAATCAGAGCCACTGTAAAATCGAGTATTGAAGTGAAACCGTACATACCATGATTATTCTCGACTTTCGACGATTTATCTTTGTGGTGATCGGAACGATTATGACCTTTTCCCGAGCCTTTGTTGTCGACAGTTTTCTTCTTGTCGTCTTTGTCTTTTCCGTGTGATTCGGCGTTTGTTGTTGTGGTCTTGTGCAATTTCTCGCCTGCTGTTGAGTTTTGGTTGTCTTTCTCCGCAACAGCTGCATCGTCATTCGTTTCTTCCAACGTCTGTGTTTTATTTCACAACTTCAATTGCATTTCACTAATGTTCTAAACCCATGAGTTTTCTAAAATTGCATGTCATGATGCGACTTTCGTTTTTGTTTATGGCGTTTCTTTTGTTTCAAGTGAATGTTATCAATAATACCAACTTTTCCCACCAATTATCAACATCAATGTACAGTCGAACACTAAATTATAGGGAATCAGCTGATTGGTTTGCTGTGCAGGCATTGCTGAGGGGGAGGAGTTTGGTTTTCACAGAAAGCATGCATGCCGTAATCAATCACCAACGAATCAGTTGATTCCCTGTAACTTAGAGTTCGCAAAACCAACATGAAGCGCAGGCAACCGGCCACGTGGTCCCAATTCTTTGGTCAACTTGCGTAGACAAGTCGACACGTGCTCCGGTGTGAAGCAGTTGAAATACAGCCGGGTGCCGATCAGTATGCCCAGCCAGCCTTGCGCTTTGAAATCTGCGAATCTAACCGGGATGATCGACTTTTGCAGTGAGAACGCGTATTCCGCTTCTGAAACAGAGATTTGAAAAAAGAGATTGAAAATGACCGATCTTTTTGACAATTATACTAAACAAACGTTACAATTGCCCGCTCATACCTGCTCTGCAACTGGGACTGCTATAATAACGCTCACTGAAGCAGATCAGAACAACGGCGGCACCCTCCACTGCAACTGCCATTGCTTCAAGTGTCGAGCCACCTGAATTAAAACAAAAACTCACAAAGACAAAAGCAAATATCGTTTTTGAATAGTGTTGATTCAGAAACTCACTCATACGATCCGCATCGATCCACGTCAGATAGCCCGCTTCCTTCAACGCTCGATTCAAGCTATACGCAATCTGCATAGCAAACACGGTGCTTTTGAAGAAAATAAAAAATAAAATAAATAAAAGATTCATTTTCAATAGAACAGAAAAGAGAAACGGGAAAAAATGGACCAACGTTCTTATGAACGTGGTTGTAGCTGATCATGATGTGCGGCGGCGGCGGCGTCGCTGGTGGCGGCATTGCAGCCGGCAGACTTTCGCACAATTGTTTCGCATTGCCCGGCGTGCTGTGGCGCTTCTTTGAGCGGACGCTTCCCGCGCTTTTCTGCGACGGCAACGATCTGCGCATAATAACGATTTTCTTCAAAATTTCCGAACGAAAAACAAATTCTCAAACTAAATGGAAATTTACAGCCATCGATTTAGTTATTAACGGGTATTAATTTGGTGAAAAATTGCACTTTGCGCTTGAGTGCCTGTCCGGCACGGGTATCTCGGAGAGTCGTGCGCGTTTGCCGGGCGCCGGACCCGAGTGTGCCCGTTTGTACTTTGCGTCGTGTTGCTCTCTCTGCTGTCGCTCGCGCATGTGCGGCAATTCGCCGTACAGATTCCACAGCGCACCGGTGGCGGCACGTGACACGATCGTGTTACTGTGGCAGCGCAGCGATTGGACGGCTGTGCGAACAGAAAACCGATTATCTATTTGTTTCATCGTTTGTTTTTGTTTGTTTCTGTTTTGTGTCCATTTGAATTTCACAATAATAATAGTGTGCGAACCAGGTAGTGCTCAGTGTTCAATTCAAGCGCCTCTGGTTAGCATTTCTCGTCTAAAAGCCAACTACAGTCGAACTCTAAATTATAGGGAATCAGCTGATTGGTTGGTGGTCACGTGTATGGTGCATGCATGTTTTCTGTGCAGAACGATAGACTCCGACAGACGATGTGACCACCATCACGTGACAGAACACTACATCACGTGACCACCAGCCAATCAGCTGATTGCCTATAATTTAGAGTTCGGCTGTATGAACTATGGCCAACAAGTAAAGTCATGCATATAAGGTCTCCTTATATAAATTTGGAAATTTTTTGGTTTCCCGCCGTGTGACACGTCGCCCACTTTTGAGTGGGGGTCTTATAAGTGAGAGGAACCTATACGAGAGAGAACGCCACCCACAACACCAATAACGAAACCGACCAGACTCCAACTCCGGTATGCCCATGATCGTCGGTCTCGTTTCCGGGTGGAACGACACAATCCACACGAGTCGTACGGCAGACTCGAGTTCGCGCTCGTTCGCCGGCTGCTCGATCACCCGCTGGCAGATCGGCAACAGACCGTGCTGCGCCATGCGAAGTTTGTTCGCGTCCAACTGCGCGACGTGAGCGAGGGCGTCCAGGATTTCGTGCACGGTGAAACCTTGCGCTCTGCAACCAGATATTATAATTGTATCAGTGGATTTACTACACACGCTAATGAAATTTAACCGTATAACGCCGGTCAGTGGCTTATAAACATCAGATAAAACGGTGGATGTTTTCAGTGAACACTTCTCAACATTTGCCTTATTCACAGGAAAATGCGTGCGCCAGTGCAAACGCGCAAATCAACCACACAGAAATTCGTAATGAAAAAAAAATCGATCCGCGTATAATCGCAGACGGTCCTAGGAAGTAATTGTTTGCAAAAGTGATCCCAAAAGCCCTACAACCGGCACACCTCCGTGAGTTGCGACTGATGGCCGGCTCGAGTAGTTTTCGAATCAGCGTGGTGATCATCTCTTGGCTGGCCTCGATCAACTGTTGCTCGCTGTCGTCAATCACGTAGGCCAGGATGAGGCATGCCTTCACGGAAAGTATGGCCAGGTCGGACTCCATGTACCTGAGGGACGTTGTTTTCTTAAACCGGTCACTTTTTTCGCGGAATACAAAGATCGCGAAACTTTGATTTTTTTTAATTCCAAGAACGAATGGGGTATACCGGGTTTACTTGAAATAAAACAACACCCCATTTCAAGGTAAATCGTGTTTTCCTGGCAGAAACTCCGATATCGTTTTTTCTTGTATCTTATGTCCCGTTTGTATATTGTGATACGTTGCAGGTGTAAACAATACAAGGTACAAAAAATTTATACAGAAGGGATTATGTAATATTCAAGGCGCAGCCCGGTTCTGTGAAGAAGGTTGGGGTGCCAGGAGCCTCCCAATAGGAAACCGAGTGAAGAGAGTGCCGGGTGGGTGTCACGGGCACCCACATGTTGGCTGCAGACTTGACTAGGGGGTACAGCACGCCCCTTCTCGTCCGTGGTACTGCTCGTAAACAACTGAAAAAAAACATGAGAAAATAATAAAACGCACGGTTGCAACGTGGCGACGCCGCCGCCGCCGCGGAACCTGCGCTTAGCCTCGTCCGGATAATTTCGTAAGCAGTTGTGCATGATGCCCGTTGCTGCTTTGCTGATGTATGAGCGAACTTCATCCTTTTTCATTGCCTGCAGTGATTGCAGTGGAGGGTTAGATCAGTAACTTTGCTCAGACACAACTCGGCGAATTCAAAATGACAGTTTCTTGTGTCATTAATTATTCGGGTTTTTTTATTTATTTTTCCGCTGCACCGACCGCCCACGGACGGAAATGAAACTCTTTGACTTTGAAGCAGCCTGACCGTGTATGTACTTATTATAATACTGTTGCAAAAATCGTACTAAAATAAACTGTCTCAGTGCAAAAAAATTAAATCCAACGAACCGCCGGAACAAAGTCCTTCCTGGCGACAATCTTGAGCATTTCCTCGACGGTGCCCATGTTGACGAGCGACTTGCACAGCGAGGCGCTCTTGTCGGAGCCGTTCCAGATGATTCGACAGACGAACCAGAAATTCTCCAGCGTTATGTTGTCCTTTTGAACGCCGTTGCCGGAATCTTTGCTGGCGCACTGTATTGAAAATTTCGACAAAGAAACTCAATAGGATTCGTTTTCGCCATTTAAAATTCCAATATTTCTTGCCCGCTTGCTCTCCAACCTGCAGCAAATCCGGCTGCCAAAAGCTCGGCCACAGTTTCATGACGATCGGCACGAGACCGTGGCGTTCGAGTTTCTCCACCCACATCAGACTGATGTCGTGGCCGTATTTCGCAGACGTGTAACTGAAAACAAAAGACCGAACACAGAATTCAAAAGCCGCGATGTTCCAAAGTGTCACCTACGAATGCCACACAGACATTCACAGTTTCTTTTGGTTGAACAACAGCAGAATAATCTAAGAAAACATAGCAAACCTGAACAAAAAGTCGAGCGCCGGTGTGATCGCGTCCGTGCGCGCCGAGTCAAACTTGGACAGTTCTCGCATCACCGGCTCCACTTTTGCGTAAGCGGTTTCGAATGAGAACTTGGTGTCGATCAGCTCCTTGAACACGGACGGATTGGCGGGACTGGCAGACTGCTTCCTTTGGTGATACCCGGCTGAAACAGATGAAGTTTCACTCGAATTTTTGGTGAACGGGTATAAATAAAGAAATTTGAGCTCAGTTGTAGGCAGAGTTCTTAGGCCTGGACTAGACTCTGGACCTGCCCGGCGTTTGAAGCCAATGGTACAGCATGTTTCTCGAAACCTGTCACCTGTCACTTAAGCAAAAGAACTGAGCCTGTGAAAGAAGAAAGTGCGGGGATCGGGTTAGAAAAACGACGTACCATATTTCGCCTAAAGTTTTTTCGGTTGCCGACCAAACCCGATTCCCGGATCTTCTTTTTTATTGAAAGTTTCGCTGGTTCTGTATTTCGCGGTGTGTAATACCTGATTTCGAAGAGGACGCGCTTGAGGCAGCGGAACGACGGCGATTCAACAACGACGATGAAGACGCGTTGCTGTTGCTGTTGCTGTTGTGCTTGAAACCGTTCGTGACGTTCACGGAGTCGACGCTCGCTGCGGCGCCCATTGTGGTCAGAGACAAAGACAAAAAATACAGTTGCTTTGTGCTTTTATCTTGCTGCTTATAACCGCAGAATTCGGTTTTTTTAGAATATCAATTGGTGAGTTATTCTGAGGCTTTCACATGACGCATTGACGGTTTTCATTGGTTTCTCTCCAACAACAAACGTGACAATCGCTGTGGCTGATGCATGTTTTTCGAGATGCTTTCAAATGAAGAAATTATCTCTGCCAAGCTAAAGTGTTGACAAATACAGTCAGCATTAGCACTTTTAAAATGTGAACGCATTTCTACATATCTTGTGTTTCTACATATCTCAGACCTTTTGAAAAATTGCAACAATCATTCAGGCGAAAACGAATTATTGGCTCATGGAACCATGAGAGACAGTAAAAACACGCAAAAGTTCGACTCGACATGCTTTTCCACACACCAAAAAAGCTTTATCGGTTGGCTAACTCTCACATTTTCGTGGAACACGTCCATAAAAGTTTCATGCGCAGCTGGCAGATAATCAATTCATTAACTCGAGTGTTCTGCTCAGTACATGCGCACAAAAAACACACAAGCACACGCACGCACGTGCGTGTTAAAAACAACGGACAGCAAAAGCGGGTGGCAATTGGATAATTAGACATGAAGTGTTTATGGAATTAGTTGCCGATGCGCATGTTTGGCACGATTTGGGTGCCTATTACCCTTGCATGTGTCCGTAATTGCAATGTGCACACCAAAAGTAGTGCTCTACACAACATGCGCACCAAGCAATCAATCACCCTTGCCGTAAATGTTCGAAAAAATTTCCGTTGGATGAAAAACAGCAGGGTATATCATCGTCCATACATGAAGGAGTGCAGGTCATGGTTTAGTGGTTGCCTAGCAGATTTTTTTTAAAATCCATGCGTATACGCGTTCTTTACCGCTTTTGAATTTCGGATTTCAATTTTCCTGATTGAATGGATCATATCATATGTTCCATATGACTTTGGTTGAATTTTAGTGTGTGTGCAACTATAAAATCAATACTTTTCACATCAAAATGTATGCATAAATGAGACCGGACTCCAGAGGCCCATTCATTGTCTGTAATCCAATAGATGGGACTAGTTAAACTCGATTGTCGCTTGCGCATCGACGAACTACAAACATAACATTTGCATCCAAAAACGTCACACATACCAACCATTGCCATGCCATGGCATTTCACATCGTTTTATATGATGACATGCATTATGAAAATATGAAGTTAGAAACAAATCCGATATTTAGGTAGGTATTTGAATGCGCGCCTTGCAGTTGCTCGCTACATTGTACGGTTCATGTGATACTAGACTAGAAAGTTCACAAAATTGGTGTCGAATTCGTTTTAGTGGCTTAGAAGTGGAACGTGCGGGAAACTCCATATTATTCGCATATAACTAACCTTACGTACACGTTCACCTTTCAGAATCGACGATGCTTGTATTCTTGCAAGCGCCGTCAGGTTTGGCGCTAAGTGCAATACCTGCTTTCATCTGTGTTTGTCTGTCTTGTATGCAAATGTTCATTGACGTATCCAAACAACCAAAATCAAGACAGGAAGTGACGATTTTAGCATGCTCTTTGCTTTCATCGTGCATACACTGCAGGGAGCGGCAGTACAAATGGGACACACACAGGCGCAACGACAGAGTCCATGGTGGTTTATTTCTTCAGACAGTATTTCCAGTGAAATTGCCAGCTGTGTGGCAATACATGTGCGTCTGCTGTGTGCGCACTTTTTTAAAAAAGCAAACCAATTAGTCTAATCGACACTCAGCGATTCGGTTTTGTCATGATGGCTATGCAAACAGAAGTAGTGTGATCTTGACATGGAATTCGACAAGTCAGTTGCTGAAATTACATAAAGATACAGTATGTCTGTTATGCCCTTTGCGGGAAAACATTTAGCAAGTTTTCACGCCATGTATACGACTGGGATTGAAAATGTATGTATGCATCAACGGTTTAAAATTTTGTTTTCGAATTAAAAAACACTTTTCAGATACGTACATAACTTGTGGTTTGTTGACGTTGATACAGCAGAATAACAACTTGACCACGTTTAGTAAGTTCGCTTTATGAACCACAGTTTCATGAATCATAAGAAGATTGGCATGGCACACAAAGTGATCAAAATGTTTACGGCATCATGGTTTCCACAGTGACCAGTGAGTTTTATGCAATTTTTTGCATTCATATTCATGAAGGGAACCGTTCATAAAGCAACGCTGCTGAAAAAGAAATCGTTAAGAGCAAAGTATATGGTAATTACCATGCGCAAGTGTGACTTTTTCATTTCCTTTCTCTGACAACAACAATGCTTCGACCATGTTGCTGTCAGTACGTCAAGAATAATAAAAGCTGGCATGTTCGGGCGTTTATAGAACCGGAAATTCGACCAACAGGATTCGGCCTGCTGAAACGGCTGGAAACGTGTTTCAATCTTGATTTCGTTCATGACAAAAAACCGAGAGCAAAATATTGCACTTGGACATAACGTGCAGCTGTGAAACAAAAAGAATGAAGGGCAGGTTTCGAAACTTTTTATTGTATCTTTACATTTTAACACCGCTTGCAAATAAGAGTGGGGGGGGGGGGTCTAGCGCAACATGGAAAAGTTTTTAAACCAAGGGTGCAGGGACATTCTACTAATCAAGGCGCTTCAGGTTTACCCCTGAGTACCCCCTGATTATGCCTATAAAGGTCGTTTTTAGGGTGCGGAAGTTAAAAAAACCCTCGATTTTAGTGTACCTGATTTAGAGCAAAGTGTACCTTTTTAGCCCTACCGTATCTCGTTGTTGCACAGTTTCTGGAACCTCACACAGTATTCACGTGAAAGATCTTGCGGAGTTCTTTAAGGCCCTGTATCAATGAGCCCTTGCAAGGGGGGTCCCTGAGGCGCTACGACGCTAGTTAAAATTACTTTTTTTTAAAAAATTACGTCATTTTTTTAAAACATTTTTTTGAGCTCATAAACACAAATTTTTGATTTTTGATACGGTAGGGCTAAAAAGGTACACTTTGCGAAAAATCGCAAAAAATCGAGGGTTTTTAACTTCCGCACCCTAAAAACGACCTTTATAGGCATAATCAGGGAATACTCAGGGGGTAAACCTGAAGCGCCTTGATTAGTAGAATGTCCCTGCACCCTTGGTTTAAAACGGTGTTTTTAAAACGTCATCACGAAAGCACAATTATCGCACGAAATAGCTGAAGGCCCATTCATGCTCTGGCGCGCGCTGAAGCAGTACGTGAAGCTGCCTGTTTTTTGATTCATGAACGTGAAGCGAAGTGACGCTGGCTAGCACTTCATGCTCCATGAACGGTGCTAAAATGATCCACGATTGGCATCCTCCAGAGACCTAATGTACACCTTGGTGTCGTTAACAATCAACCGTCAAAATGGCAAAATGAAGCGAACAACAGCATTGAAACTTTCGGAACAATGGATTCGACAATAATAGTCCAACACACGTGCAGGAAAGTAAACATGCATATTGCGCGAGTTAAAAAAAGCCGTGTGTGTTTTTTTCGAACTCTTTTCATCAACTCGAGAGAGCTTTTTTGTTCTGGTTAGTGGACTGGAGTTGTTCAAGCTCAAAAGCAGGAAGCTTTTGGTTTCATGCGTGCATAAAAACAATGGCATGAGGCGGGTGCGTTTGCTTGTGCACACATACTCTACACCTGATCACATGGCGAGCATGCACATTAAAGCAGCCTCTTTATAGCTTAGCAACCACATTAGCATTGGACACACGCTTGTCTCTACTGCAATCCAGCGTGTGTTCGAAATCCGCTCTCATACTCTCCGATGCGTGAAAGCTTGATTTTTTTCTGTTGTGGCTTTTGTTTGACAAAAAAGTTCTATGCTTTTGCTTTCTTTGCAGTTATATTGCATAACTGCTATGCGAACACTTTGACGAACACAAACAATCATGAAGTTACGTTTGTGTAGAGGTAACTGTGTACATGAGATGTATTTTTGGTGCACGTGACACGTGTACGTTTGCTTGGACAGTGGAAACTGTGGTCGATTTATTACTGTTTTTGATTTAGCATGTGCAAGTACATGTATACCAGAGTAAATCGGGGATACTAAAAAGGCTACTAAAAAGCGATATGTTGCAGCATGTGAAAGCGATTTTAGTAGCCATTTTAGTAGCCCCGTTTTTTTCAGGACGCAAATACGAAACTCAGGCGACACCAAGAAAACCTCCTATATATGCCCAATGCTCGTGTTAATTAGCACACAAACTGGCACCAGCTCTGCTGTCAATAAATTTTGATCGTCAAAAAAGTTGTTTATACAACCCTAATCAACGGAGCTTTATGACGTAATTCAATGATCGAATTGGCGCGTATACAACGTAAAATTTGAATCAGCACAACACAGAACTAGTCTAATGCGCATTGTGATCCAATGTTCAAATGGCACATTTCAGCATGACACGCCGTCGTGTGATCTCAGTCAATGTCGTGCAACCGGTCAGTTGCATCGTACGCTGTAGTTCATTTGTCAGCATGCGCAGCATGGACGAGACACCTTCGCTGCCCTGCACGCACAGAGATCTGTGTGCTTTGATTGTGAGAGAATTTTGCGAAATACAGTCAAACAAGATTCATCAGATAGTTTAGGGGTGATTTCTTTCTTGCGGCTCATTGGTCATTGGTCCGATTGTTGTCACGATGAAAACATCAAAAACGAACTTACAGGCATACAGTAAGTGCTTGTACTTCTGTCAGTGTCAGTTATGTTAGAGCAGCTAAACTCGCTGTTCAGACCGCCAAACAAACTGTTCAGCTTCCGCTAATCCTTGATTTATTTTCTTCTCTTTTTCATGATGACACAAATTGATCTTTCCCGCCGCACACCAACCAATCAATCAGCGAATTTCAATGAAACGTACATCGGCTGCCAACGCCCACGCAGTTGGTTTGCCGACGAGCACCTCTTTGGCACCAATTGCCACCGCTTTGAACACGTCACCGCCAGTCCGGACGCCACTGTCAATGTAGACGTCACATCGGTCAGCGACCACGTCCATCACTTCCGGCAGTTGGCTGATCTGAATGTCATCAAAACTGATGACGATTTCAAAATGGCTTGCCTACCGTATAATCTGCTGGTATCGTTTAGAAAAAACGGTTGGTTCGCGAGAAAATTATTGTTGAACTAGGTACAATAAGAACAAATCAAAATTCGTGCAATGCTGAAAAACAACCGTTGCCGGTGCACAGTCCAGTTGCCTGCCGCCATGATTCGAGACGTACACGGCCGAGGCGCCGTGGTTGACCGCGTTGTTTGCTTCTTCGCCTGCCAAAAAAACCGACAAAACTAACCGAAGAAGCGCACAAACGGTCGCCAAAAACATTTTCTGTTTCTTCATTCTCCGGTCAACAAAGACATAAAAACTGTGTAGTAAAACCACCGACTGTTCAACAAAAAAGGCACACGCTAGCAACCAAGATCAAATCAGATCAATTTTTTGCCAGTTATGCCTTCGAAATTCGCTCAATAATGCACGAATCATAAATGAAACTGATTTTAAACATCGTGACATTCAATTTCTACGCTCTCCATGACATTCATAACGAGAATCCAAATCGCTCATAAGCAAACCAACCGGTCAGCACTCCCTTTGCCACGACCGGCAACGCCGTGTATCTGCAGACGTCGTCGAAGTCTCTCCAGGTCGATCGAAGATCAGCATCGAACAAACTCTTCCGCAATTCGTCGGCATTCAGCGAGCGACCGGCGGCGTTTGCCAGATTCGCTGGCATACTAAAATTTTCAGTTGTTCTTGTTCAGTTGTTTTCAGTTTACTGCGAACACACTTAGAGCCAACTTTTTGTGATACAGCGTCAGTGCTGTAATCTAGTGCACTCTGATTGTAACACAAACACAGCAATGTTGCATGCACCGTCAAACACATGTACCGTATTACCCCCATTAACCCCCCCCCCACCATTAATCCCCCCCCACCAATAAACCCCAATGGGGGTTAATTGGAAACCTGTTTGAAACACATACCCAGCGAATTCAGTGGCTGAATGCAGTGACATTGGTGAAATTGTGCCACCAAAGGCCCCAAAGGGATACTTCAGACTAAGACTTTATGTAGTGCCGTTACAGAAAGGAAAAAGAAACCAACGGCATGGGCTGCATTCGCGGCGTCTCGCGTCCGCGTTTGTATCCGTGCGGCGCCAGATTGACGGTGTAAACGAGCGCACTGCATCCGGTGTCAGAACATACGTATGTACATGCAGACATACACTTGTACAGTGTACGTATGACCCATGTACATGCGTGTGTACATGCAGACATACACTTGTACAGTGTACGTATGACCCATGTACATGCGTGTGTACATACAGACATACGCTTGTACAGTGTACACAGGTATGACTGATGTAAATACGTGTGTACAT
Source organism: Theristus sp. LFF4_11 (assembly GCA_030248135.1). Taxonomy (NCBI): domain Eukaryota; kingdom Metazoa; phylum Nematoda; class Chromadorea; order Monhysterida; family Xyalidae; genus Theristus; species Theristus sp. LFF4_11. The sequence goes on from JASANC010005293.1 coordinate 60,887, forward strand.
ACAGACATACGCTTGTACAGTGTACGTGTGACTGATTTACATACATGTGTACATACAGACATACGCGTGTATAGTGTACGTACATGTATGACTGAAGTATGTGCATACGTATGTACATATGTACACTGTACATGTGTATGTATGACCGTACATGCTTATGTTCTGACACCGGCGCGCTCAGTGGCCTTCACCAATTCGAAGGTCATCTCCCGTCTGCTCAACATAGCCAACATCAACCAAAGCGGGCAACCAGTTTGACTGAGTTCCTCCACTGCAACGCTTGACCAAGCACTCGTCACCAGCAGACAGTTGGCGCGCGCGCATGCTGGAAACATTGACAATTGCGTGTTTTTTTATTTTTTCAAAAAAAGTAAAAAAGAATTGGTTGACTAGCCTCAAAATATATTCAGCAATATTTGAAGCTGGAGAAATCAGTCAATTAATAGCAGATTAATAGACAAAATTAACGGCCAAAAATCTTAATGAACTGTTTGGTTACTCAAAAAGTTGTTACTCATCACATGTCACAGCACGCCATACCGACCATTTTCATAGCTCATCACACGGATTTTTTCAGCGTGGGTGTAATCAGTAAGAAAGTGCAGAGGAATAGCAGTTAAGTTAAAAGTTAACTCAAGAATTTGTTGAATGTTTGCGTGTCAGTCTCAACCTTGCGCAACTGCCAATTCGCCGTGCGGATGCACGCAGTGCATAAAGCCCATTGGTGCCACCCCAATCGGACTGTCCAACTGCAATCTGTAAATGAAAGAAAAGAGGTGAACCATGGCAATAATTCATGGCATGCAATGTGGCACGAATGACTATTATTCCTTTTCCTTCGTTTGTTCAGATTGAAACACGTTATACGGAAGCAATAGAAAAATTTTCTTCGGCGAAATATTGAACAGACCTGTCTGACAGCAGGCGAGTGCTTGTGCTTACTGTCGATATGCCCTGGCAGAGAACGGATGGGCGCAGAAACAATCTCAAAAGGAGATGCTTTTTTCTGTTTTTTCTGTCGAAACAACCAACAAAGAATAACGCGTGGTTTGTTCTGTAAAAACTTATTCTTCATCACTTTACCGTCGAAACGCTGCTTCATTTTCCACCGTCGTGTGTCCATTTTCACTAAACGCATTGACGTACGGGTCTATGGACGCTTTGGTCATTTCAAAATAGTCGTAGACGCAGTTGGCTTTCATGCTTTTTAATAAAAAACAGTTCTTTTTGTGGCACTTGTAATGTATGCACGGACTATGGATTCTCACATTGCAAAACTCTGCAAAAAAACATGCTCTATAAACCTCGTATTCTCAACCAACTGTTTCTGTATACATAACTGTCAAAATATTCGAAACTGTTTTCCACATACTCGAAAAACTGAAAACTTGCAGTTTTTGATTGCAGTGTGTAGTGGTTCAATCGTAAATATTTTATTGTTTTTCAACTCTTGTCTTACTTACGATAACGTTATGTGCAGGCTGTGCCGGTTCGTTTCTGAACTTTGTTATGTCGAGCCAAGCTGAGATTCCACAAAAAAAACTTTTTTCTAACGCGTAAACAGAAGATAGACGAATTTCTGGATTGAAATTGAATTTATCGACTAATTTCGTTTCGGGTGTTCTTTTCCCTGCGTCTTCATGCATGGGTGGGGTGTTCGCATATGTTTTGTGACTTCTTTCCGAAAAGTTCTAAAAAGGATATAGGCCAGGCTATTGCTGGTCTGGGCTGGGCTACTCCTGGGCTATTCTCGCGCTATTGCGAAACGATTTTTATATGTATCAGCCCTTGTTATTTGAACTTGGAACTAGAATAGCCCACGACTAGCACGCACTGGAGAAAATAGCCCGGCAGCAGCCCGTGAATCATAGTTGTTCCAGAGCCGATGGGTTGGGGGGGGGGGGCGATATAGATAGCTGGAGCAAATTTTCCAGATACCGTATTACCCCCAAATAAACCCCCATGGGGGATTAATACGTCAGCGACTTTTAGGGGTGGGGTTTATTGGGGGGGTTATTGGTGGGGGGGAGGGGTTTATTTACAAAAAATTCTAGGGGTGGGGGTTTGTTGAAAAATGGCAAAAATACATTGCATGGCAGGCAAGAACGTCGCAGAAACTTCTACTCTACATAGAAATTTCCTTTTATAACAGCCTTTTGTAATGAAATTACCATTAACTCACCCATTTGGGGCCTTTGGTAGCACAATTTCATCATTTTCACTGCAACCAGCCACTGAATTCGCTGGGTATGTGTTTCAAACAGGTCTCCCATAATCCCCCATGGGGGATTATTTGTGGGGGGATTATTCGGAAACTGGTCGGGGGTGGGGGTTTATTGGTGGGGGGGATTAATGGTGGGGGGGGGGTTAATGGGGGTAATACGGTAGATAGATAGCTGGAAAATTTTGGGGGGGGGGCGCGGGGGGGGCATGTGACTTTGGAGGGGGGGGGCGGTCAAAATTTTGAAATTTGATAGATAGATAGCTAGAACGCTAGATTCGAAAGTTTTTTGGAGGGCCCCCCCCCCAGCCCCCCCCCCCCCCCTGGAACAACTATGCCCAGGCACAACCACTTTTACGTGCAGTTTTCATGATTGCAAAAATTGGCTTTATACAGCAGCAGCATGGCTATGGACCATGAAGAACCAAAAGAAGAGTTCTGAAAGCAAAGTTTCTGACGAAATCTTCACACAAATTTGAACTACGGTTTAAAGTTTGTCACCGCTTTGCTTTTGCATTTTAGATTTTTTCGGTTTCAAAACTTCCGCACCATAAACGAAAGCGGTTTCAACGGTTCACTGGGCACCATCATTAAGCAAGTCTATTTACGGAGTCGTTTTCTGTACCTTTACTGTCAGTCATTTTAGGTAGAGCACCATTAAAACTTTGTGACCTCTTGTTTCAAAATCACCAAAAAATACTCTGAAAACTTGACAAACGATTTTATTGCATGACATCTGAACACTTCCTTTGTCAGTTACACTGAACTGGTCCGTGTTTTTCTCGTTTCAATATCCTTTTTGTTGCCGCGCTTCAGAAATCAATCAGTCATTACGTAATGTTTCATAATCATACCTGTATTATATCTGTCCAAAAGTTTAGCGTATTGGTTGGTTGGTTGCGAAACTCGGCTTAAAACACTCAACAAAAAAACCAACCAAAAACGTGAAAGACAAAAGAGCGGAAAAAATCTACGGAATGATGCGCCAATGCATTCTGTTATACTTCACGTTGCATATACATGTTTTGCAGTGCATATTCGTCAGCGACAACAACAAATTTTTGCACGAATTTTGCGCGTGAGCGGGCGCCGCGGTCGCCGCGTTTGCAGCAGAAAGAAGCACAGGTGTAAAACACTGATCGTCTATCTCCGTAAAGTTGTCTCTCTCTCTGTCAGGCGCTGCTCAAAAGTTTTGAAAAAAAGTTTCGATATGAGATGTTGAAGAGACGTTTCTCAGTGTGCTAAATGCCACTCCCATTTGGACACACTGCCGATGGCAAGAACCATCAAAAAAGGGTCAAAGTCCAAAATTTTCGTAACCGCATGCATATTTTTTGGCGTGTGATTTTTTGGAATGTGTACATACATGTATGGCAGGTTTCTTTCAACCTGTCAGTTCTTTTCCGTGGAACACAGAGCGTGCAGAACTTTGACTTAGTGCAAGAAGATCGAATGCATTGGGTTTGTACAAAATCAAATCAAACTTGTGGCTAAATAGTATGTTTTCTTGAAACTCCGATGCTGTTCGTTTTTTTTTGTTCGCAAGGTCCATATTTTGCGAAAAAAAGTGATCGGTTTAAACAAACATGGTGGATGTTTATGTCTGACCGTGGTTCGAAATCATGTCAATAGAGATCTGCTGGATATACTGAACAAACCAAGAACTGTACTTAACAAATTGCTGAGTAAGTTTTAATCAATTTTTCACTGATTGGCTGCGAGTTTGAATATGCGACACGCTTATTGGTCGCTCTTGCTGCATCAATATACACCCAAGCGTTACGCAATTTTGGCAACCTTGCTTTTTAAAACAACGCAGTCAATCTTTTATGTTGTTGGTGTGGATATAAACCATTTTGCTAAACGTTCAAAAATAACGCTCTCCAATGTGTGTCTTTCGACTTTCCTTTGTGTGTTTTCAATCGGTGAAAAACTATTAGCTTTAAAGCGCGAAAAATGCCCATCGAGTTTTCAAGTGCACAATTCAACTTGCGCCCCGTTTTCCCTGTTCAACCGGAGAAAAACATCAGGGAGAGTACAAGACACAGGATTCAATATGACGAAAAGTGTATAGGAGTCATAGTTCTGGCGCGCGCGTTTTTCGCTCCAGAAATGTGTAAAAAGCGAATTCGTACATTGTTGAAATGCGCAAAAATTCTCCGGTAATGTGTTGTCTGCAAAACACTGCTCTCTTATAGAGACCATTTTTAGCTTGAAAGCTTGATCCGCTAATCCCCTCAACAGTCCAGTTTTTATCATTTTTTTTCGTTAAACTTTTGAAATTTTCAAAAACGTAAACTTTCACTAGAAAAATGCCAATTGATATCAGACAACTGCGGTATGGGATTTGCGTACACCGCTGAGTCATGTGGTTTTTAGTTTTTACAAAGGTTCCAATTGTCAAAAAACGATTTTTGTAAACATTAAAGCTCTGTTGTTGTTGTTGTTGTTGTTGTTGTGGTTCTCGCGCTCTTTCTATCTCACGTCCATTTCTGTGCCATTCATTGCTGTGTTTCGGACGCGTAATTGTGCCGTGTATACACCATTCGTTATGTAATGTCCTGCAATAACAACAACAACAACAACAACAACAACAACAACAACAACAACAACAACAACAACAACAACAACAACAACAACAACAACAACAACAACAACAACAACAACAACAACAACAACAACAACAACAACAACAACAACAACAACAACAACAACAACAACAACAACAACAACAACAACAACAACAACAACAACAACAACAACAACAACAACACAAAAACGCAAGGTGCGGCGCCAACCACACAAGCAGCGGTGAAAAATTACAATATTATCTTTGAGGGGCGTAGAAAAAACAGGCGTGCGTGTGGCGCACCGAAGCAAATGCGCGCATTTTATTTTCTGCTTTTGATTCAGACATGCGCGGAGGACTTTTTCAGCCCCGATCATGCCAGAACAAAACGAAGTGTACTCGGCTGTTAGGTTCTCCAATTTGGAACCCAACGCGTGTACACACACGTTCATGGTGTGGCCATTTGTGAACATGAAAATGTTATTCCAACATTTCTAATATACGTGATCTGTTTGTATGCAAAAAATAATTTCACTTATGTTTCCAATCCAACACAACGTTCATCCATTGCCTGCAGTTTTCAGAGGAAAAGTCCACGGAGGTTCAGCGTTCAGTGCAATATCACCTCAGTTGTTTTCATATCGATGATTATTTCGAGAAAAACTGATAATGCAACTGCTTATGATGGAATTGTTGGACCAATAAGATATTGTTACAATCGAAATGACTGCATATCCGATCAGATGGAACTGCGGTACAGACGATGTTTCAGATTCTTAAAAGTTCTTTATCATTAAAAGCCGTCAAAACAGTTAGGAATACAAAAGTCGAAACGTAGTATTTCTCGTATGATTTGACGACTTTATCATCTGATGTTTATGTGAACGAACTAGTGCAAAATGAGTTTACTAACAACGCTGCAAAAAAACACGCAACACGGACGCATAAAAAATGCCCGTGCCAAAATTCATGCCACGCCAAAATGCGTGCCAACAATGCCGTGAATGACAGCTGTCATCGGCATCACACATTATGGCATGACTTATGGCACGCATTATGTTTAACAATACAGATACATAAAACGTGTTTTCGCAGACGATCTACCGTCGATCAGCGAGCTGCACGCGAGCGCACTGCCGGACGACACGACCAGTCTGAACGTGTCGTGGTCGTTTCAGCAGCGGCATCACGCAAACACGAACTCTTTCAACCGACTGCCCGCGCACGTCGACCACAACGACAACATCCACCAGAACACTCAGCATCTGCGTCCGTCCGACGTCACCGTTGAACTACAACGCCGCGTCGTCGGCGACCTCCGCTCGTGGCACCACCGTCTCAGCGGCTTCGAGCGATTCGTGACGCTGCGCGGACTGCAGCCGAACGTGCCGTACGTGCTGACGGCGTACACGAGCAGCGATCGCTGCGTCGACACGCATCGCGCCATCACCGTCGCCACGTTGAACTCGACAAAGTCACTGATGGAGAAACACGCCGGCAACAGCGTCACCACGGGCACCGGTTGGTGGCGGTGATTTCTTTTTACAGTCATCATTCTCGACATATCGGCTCACAGGAATCCGAAGGTAGCGAAACTTCGGAGGTTTGGTGTCAGGGAACGGACGATTTTGATCATCCGTGGACAAATCAATGCCTTCTCGTCAGAAAGTCCGCCTGTTGTGCGTGAATCGCAGTAGTTTCCTGGTGTTTGTTGCTCGCCACAATCACATAGTCTTCCACAGTCGTGTGAGCACGTTACAGTTTCGTATTTTAATTTTATAAAACGCGACTTTGCCATCATTTTCTCATATCAGCGCCATCGCCGTACCAAATGATGCCGCACGAAGTCGTCATACTGATTGTCGTGCTCGTCATGTGGGTGCTTTCACTCCGGTTCTTCTTTAAAGTGGGTATTTCTTTTGGGACTTGTGGTCTGTCTGGTGTGCGATTTTTTGTTTTCCTACAGCTGAAAATTTTTTCTTTTGACACCATAGTACCAATGATCTGCAGATTGTATAAGAACGGAGCAGCGCGCCAGCGGATTTATTCTGAAAATCCAAAAAACGCCAACATCCATTCCAAAATTCATTCCAGGCCAAAGTTTCATGCCATTTTACAATTTAAGAACGGATTTTGGTATGGAATGTATTTTGGAATGTATTTCGGCATGTAATAAACTTTGGAACAGATTTTGGCCTACAATAAGTTTTGGAATGGATTTCGGCATGCCTGTTTATTGCGCGTGTTCCAGATGTATTCGCGTGTGACGTTCGTGAACGATCCCGGCTACGGGAGTTACGCGCGCCCGGCCGAGCACTACCTCATACAGGAGGAGGCGAACCGACGGAAGGACGCCTGCGTCGGGCTGCAGAGGCCGCCGAACATTTCAGTCCGGGTGGGCACTGTGACGGCCGACGTGAGATCAGGTTGGTGGTGGGTCATACCCGTCGGATGGTGTGGTGCCGGTGCGCTTGTGTCGCTATGTGCGGTGCACCCCCATTAACGGAGAGTTGCGTCATTTTATCTTTGCGGTAGAACTGCTTTCAATGGAGTTGATCCATTCATATTCAGTTCAACCTTTTGTTGAGTGTCATTTGTTTAGTCGGCGGCACAGGTTCAAAATTTGTTTATCAAGCATATTATTTTTCTTTCGATTCCGCTAGTTTTGCACCATAATTTTTCAAAACACAGCACAAGGCATCTCGACGAGTCGCGATCACCGCAAGTCGGTTGGTTTACTCGAGCCGCCGCCAGCGGTCGCAGCGGGCGGCCGACGACGCGCCGACGGAAGACGCGACTCGAATCTCTCGATCGCTTCAAATTTCTCGAATAACAACAACAGTAATTACAATAATCGCCAAGACAGCAGCAGTGTCGAGCAGATGAACGCAAAGCGAAGCGCTGCAACAAGACGGTCGATGCATCAGATATTGAATCCGAAATACGTTGATCCGTATTTGGTAGAGTTTGTCGCGGCCACATGGGCGAGGGAGACGCCGATGCCGAAAGGTACGTTCCAGCACATTCATGCGCAGTTTTACTTGCAACTACGGCTGAGTTGGTCCAAAAAACGTTCCGCCAAACACACCTGATTGCCAGCACCGTGGACAGAAACGTTTCGAATGATTTTACTGAACCACGGAAATTCAATGTAGATCTGTTTTTATTTTTTTCAGTGGAAAGCGAAGCGACGATCAGCGTCAAATCGTGCCCCCATTATGACAGCACCACTGATCTCAGTAAACAGTTGCAGCCGAGCGCAAAGTTTGTCCGCGGCAAATCCATGAAGAGACCACCGAACAATGTCATACAAGGCGCTGTGCGTGATGGCCTTTTTTATTATGCCGACCATTTCTTGGCCTACTCTTTGTTAAAATGGATAGGACACACCATATTTCGAAATGGGTATAGCAACTTTACATTCATTGGTCGTTCACACAACACCACAAATTTCTTTCGTAACTCTAATCTACTTTACGTTCATTGGCCGTTCATGCAGTAACAGCTTTCTTTTTTGAATCAATCCGAATCCCACACGTTTCCAGGTGTTTCAAGCGGCAACGCAACTGAGCACAATCGGCTCCGCCGTCGCAACGCGTCTGAAACGAGCGCACAGCCATGACGACCATCGAAAGTTGATTCCACTCGAGAATAGACGCATTCCGGGCGCTGTTGCTGCTGCCAGATGCGATAGACGAACCAGCAGCTTGCACAACAACCACAAAAGCAATCACACTTCCGCCGCCAAACTGCAACTGTCGAGAACGCTTGACGACACTCGTAAAACGGACGCGAAAAGCTGGGATGTTCCGGCGGAGATTGAGAACTCGATCAGACGCGAGGACAGCGCCGCCCGGAAGAAGTCGAGAGCGCAGAGACGGGTGAGCAAACTGTGTTTCTCAGTTCAGTCAGAGAGCATACTTTTCTGTTTCGATGTTTCATAAGAATGGATTTTCAATGTTTCACTTGTTAATCTACGTGCAGCCTACTGTAACATATCGAAAAAACCATGTCAAACACATCACGTTTATTTTCTGTTTGTTCCGAGTTTTTCTGTTAAAATTGTCTTCCAGTGTGTTTTTTGTCGGCTTTGTCTTGATTTTGGATTTGGAAGTGTGGGAGATGGCGAATCACGAAGCGACCACGCAATTTCCAGATGCACGTCGAGCGACAAGTGTCGAACGTGTTGCTCGGCAACGCCGCCGAGGACATTCGTCGGGCGAGAAGTCGGAAAGCGTCGCGTGCGTCAACGAAACGACCGAAACCGGACAACGAAACGACGACGACGAGGGGCGTCAGTGGCGGCGGCGGCGCGCAGGAAATGTTCCGCGGCTTCTATCGTCGCTACAAGCAACGCCGCACGGTGCCGTCGGCGAATCGACCGAAACTGGCGGCGATCGGCCGGCAGACGGCAAACTTTCAGTCGTTTCCGGCCGGCGGCGTCCGCTCGGGCGTCACCAGCGACACGGAGGAGAGCGACTTTGACGCCGCTGACGTCGCGAGCACCAGCCGGACGCCCGGCAAAAGCTTGCCATTGCGCTGGTACGCGCCGCGACGACGAACTCAACCGAACGATCAGACCGTGCTGTCGTCGGACAGCAACGACGCCGCGGCGGCGCACTATCACTCGGAGCAGGAGTGCTCAACGACGTCACCGTTGTTGGCGCCGTTGCGACCGATTCGAACGCAACCAGGACGAATGTGCAAGCCGACCATTTATAAACTCGTGCAACACTCGCTGCAGATCTCCACTCCGACCGTGTTCAGTCTCCAGTCGTCTCCGGCAGCTGATCGCGACAATCACGCAACCACGGAAAGCCGGCCGCACGACGACGCTCGACAAGCGCCCGACCGGCCGCCGTTGGAGCGGAGCGCACGGTGCGAGCCGCCGATCGAGGTGCACAAAGCGTCGACGTCGACGGAAGTGGCCAGCAACAGCAACAATCAAGAATCACCGCAGAGTCTGTCGCAGCACACGACGACGACGACACTGATGGCGAACTCGGCGTCCAGCAGTAGCGGCATCTTTCTGAGCGTTCTGTCGCCGACCGGTGGTGCGCCGGCCGCCGCTGGCGATCCGCGACAAGACTCCGCTGATAGCTATCATTCGGCCGTGTCGCAGTTGTTCAAACGCGACGAGCACTCGTGAAAGGAGGCCACGCAGACGGTGTTCAACGCAGAAAGTGTTGCACTTTGCCGCGAAATTTGAATTGCGAAACTTTGCTTGCGTTGAGAAATATACTTTCACGAAAAGAGCGTTATCAGGAATCTGTATATTCTCAATGTGGTTGCTCGTTATTGTTTATTGGAATACTCGTGTCCACGGTTTACCGAATGCACTCACTTTGAACAAATAATAACTTTTCAAGCTTTTGAGATTGAACCATGGTTCTTTTTGTTTCGGTCCACTCTTAAAACGAAAATGAGAAACAAACAGCCCAAACCAGACCGACAGGACAAAAGATGACACCATATTGAAGTCGAAACAACTGTACAATGAAATCAATCGGTTTGATGATAATCGTTTGATGGGGTTTGTCGTACACGCATGCAAATTGTAGCAAACAGAAACAACATGGGTTCAAAATGTTTTTCAAAACTGTACAGTTTGGTCCAAAAATGTGAGAAAACTCGAGAAAGAAAGGAACAAAAACCCAGACACACCAATTCCCCTTATGCGAAAGTCTTAAACAGTAAAACAAAATCCCTGTTTAAAAGAAATACAAGTACAATCGACTCTTAACGAAACAACCAACAAACAGACCGCCAAAAAATAACACGCGGGGATAACGGCAAAAAAACTAAATGGTGTTGACTAAAAATGAGCTAAAACTAAAAACGTTCGGCAGAAAATTCAGGAACACAAACGAAAAAACAAGCGGTACAGATCATAGAACGGAAGAAAAAACAAACAAAACAGAACACAGCGGTAAATTAGACCAGTTGAAACACATAGGGCACGTTTTGAATTAAAAGTCAAACAGAAATATTATTCATGCTACGTTGAACAAGTCAAAATCTTGTAATATCGCACGCACGGGTGTAAAAAGTACATATTTACATTTCTAAAGTAGGTCAAACACACACCTCTCCATTCCCAATTGGCCGAGAACAAATCAGTGAACCTGTAAAAACACACCCATTCTCGCAACTGCATAGCTTCCTTATTATGTGAGTGACACTCCAAAACAAAAAAAATCACAGACACTCAAAAAGAGAGGCATTTATGTCACGTCAGCATGTCATTTGCCGCACCCGTTAGCCTGTCATTCACATGCTCGTCCACCAGTCTGATCGTTTTCTCTGCGTCTTCTCTGCCCCGTTCAGCAACGTTCACATTCACCACTCGACCATTGAGATTGTGGCTCTGCGCTTCATTATCGCCATTCTCCATCTGTTTCTGTTGCGTTTGACTATCGTTATGCACAGTCTGTTTCTGTTGTTGTTGTTCGGCGGCTCTGTTCTGCAGCAGCCACGCCGGCTGCAGTCGCCACAGATCGGTCGGCGTTCTCGAGCGTTCCCTCAGCTTCAACGGCGCCAAAGTCGCGTCTGCAAGCACGTTCGTCGATGCATGCCGCCGGTCGCCGTCCAACGTCGGACTGCCCCGATTCGCGTTGCCATTACTGTTATTGTTATGATTATTATGCCCAGTCGCAAATCGTCCGTCTGGCGCGAAACACCAGCACGAGTCGTAATACTGCCGGAAGACGGGCTCCTGCTTGCAGCACTCCAACGCGAGATAGACGTGCAGTAGGAGCCGCGGAAAGCGACCCGTGAAATACTGGACGAACTGCTCCGGGAGGGCGCCGAGCGACTGGCGCAGTTCGTCGGGCAGCTCGCGGTAGTGGTGTTTCTTGTTGCGCATCGCGCGCAGCAGGTCGCGCACGGAGCTGCCGCGATACGTGCGAAACTTGCGGAGGTCTGCAGAACAAATGCGGGCATTTTTTGCGAAGGAGGACGGAGCAATGTTGAATGCTGTGCGGAAAAGCCGCACAGCCGAACAACTGAGCGCGCTGTTTTGCGCCCGAACGTATTTTGAATAAGAATTGAAAGTAATTATATTTTGTGGAGAAGATTTTGATTGGATTTGTTTCAATTTTTTTGCAATGATCTGATTACGTTTACTTCTGAGGGTTCAAATTGTCGCGCAGCCGAGAAACAATTTTTACCATAATCGTGTGATTGCCTATTACGACACGTTCAATAAGAAAGATCATATTATTTATCTTTTTTTGTTCCATTCTGGGAGTGACGAATGAGTTTGCAGACGTGAAGAAAACCAAATTTGCTTCATCGCTTGATACGGCAATTCCACTGAGCACGTCGTCTCTCTGGGATTCGAGTGAGTCTAGCAATTCTGAATTTTCGAGACAAGAAAACAAAGAAAACATAAAAATACGTTAGAAAAACCGACCAGTTTGCAGCGGTTGACAGATTGCGTTGCGCCAGTCGTTCCTGACCACTTGCCTCGCACGGCACTCCAGCCTTTGCATCACCACCGCTGAGAGCTCCTCTTTTTCCACTCGATCACTAACGTCCTGCGCAGCACAAAAAACGTAAAAAAACTCAGCCCAGCCCGCTGATTGGTTTATGATCTGCTGACACGGGTCAACTGCATCAAGCAAGCGGTTTGGTAACAAGAAAAGTCGATTAAACTATTGTGGATTTATTCAAACGTGTCCGGACTAACGTGACGTCATTTTATTTGAAAACGCCCGTTTGTCAAAGTACAGGCACTAAAATTTCAGTTTGGTGTGACTGATTCGACATTCACCATTTGTTTACGGGAAGAAATCGGCTAAACGGATAGTCTGGTTTGCTGTGAACGAAAAGCGCATGTTTTGTGGCACATGACGTCATTTCAGTGGGACACGTTTAAAAAAATAGGCCATACTCATTTGAGTACTGAGCATGTAGCGTTTATTTGTTGCAACGCGATTAGTGACGTTTTCCAACGTTCAAATTCAGCGATATTTCTAGATTTCATATTTTCTGTTTGCATATTACTAAAAATGTCGGAATGAAAGAACCTGCAAAAACGCCAGTTGTCTGGCAGGCGACCAGAAAAAAGGATGAGCGAGCAGCGCCGGTGCACTCGGCCGTTGCGTCGGGTCACGTGACAACATCGCCTCGATCACGTGCACACCGGTTTGGTGTTCGTCTGTGAGATGGTTTTTTTTGAAAAAATGACCAAAAAAACCTCTACAGACAACTTTGGTTTTCGTTGATTGAGTGATATGGCGCAAGGCCACTGTCGATTTCTGATTGGTTGATGATGGGATCACGTAATGGCGTACGCATTCCATGCAGGCATTGCTGTAGAGGCGGAGTCTGGGTATCCACAAAATGCATGCATCACGTGGTCACCAACCAATCAGCTAATTGCATATGATATAGAAACAGGCTGTAAACCAACTGAGTACACATTGACAAGATCTGAACTAGAAGAATGTTTCAGTAGTATCATAAAACCGTCAATGCAGTCCTCGTGTGTAGAATCAATCTGTGCCAATCAAACGGCAAGTTTGGGTCTCCGAATTTCATGCTGTTCATACGAATTTCATGCTGTTCATACAGTTTTATCGGAGTTTCCTGCTTTTTCGCGAAATAAAATGGATGGATGGATGGATGGATGGCAAGAAACAATCAAAATAAAACGCTTGTAAAGAATAAAAAAAAAACGCAATAAAACCTTAACCAATCAGCCACACGAACCAAAACAACTTTCTCGCAAACTCACAACCAGCATGATAGAGCTCTTTCAGACTGTACTCTCCGGCAACAATGTTTGCCTGGCGTCGCAAGCTGTCACCAAACGGATGCTTGCCACCACTCAGCACGTAGTAGTACAGACAGCCGAGCGAGAAGATGTCCACGGTGCACGTCTGCAAGAATTGCAACAACAAAACTATTGCAACAAAACTGCAATAAACCGAATCCAAACAGACACCCAAACACAACGCAATCGACCAACCACGGATTTATCCGAGAGCAACGCCTCCGGCGCAATCCAGCCGTCCGTACCGGCGAGTCCCGAGCGACGGCTGAGCGAATTGCGGCCCAAGGCCAACTTTTTGCACAAGCCAAAGTCGGAGATCAGCACGCGCGATTGGCCCGTCGGGTTCGGCTGCGAAAACAGCACGTTCTGCGGCTTGATGTCGCGGTGTACTGCAGAAACAACGGAGTCGGTGTAAGGGATGGCAACCAAGTTGTGCGATGGTTCTCCGCATTTCGGCCTGGCCAACATCATATGCAGAAGAGGGGTGGCCTCATCAGTGATGTGCCCCTCTTGAAACATTTGAGTAAAAAACTTGTGTAATACCTTATTCGCAGAAAACAAAAAAGCATAAAAAGTCTTCATCAAATACACTGTTGGCCTCACTTCCAAAAACGAACCATGGCGCGTTTCACGTTCGCAAAGCATAACCACCAGTCCAGTGAAGAGTTCCAAAACGAACACAGAACCTACCAATTTTCAGCGAGTGCAGATGCGCGACGCCTTGCGTTGCCTGTTGCAGAATGTCCAAGTGCGCGAGCGAGCATTTTGCGCGAACCTCCGGTTTTTCGATGAAATCATACAAGGACGCCCAGCACAGCTCTAAGGCGATGTAACGAAACTGACTGTCAGACTCCTGGAAATGTGTTTTTTTTGTTACAGAGAATTTGATTTTCGCAAATTCTCTTCAACGACCTAGTTTGAGGACAGTGCACTCGCTTCAACAGCGGAAAGTTGCCATCACAAACAGGCACATAGGCACACATACAGTGGCGGCCAAAAGTTTGGAAACACCTGCGTGCGCTGCATATCCCGCATTTTTGCGTTATTACCAGTTATTACTACGCACATAAGCAAATATTTTTGATTTTTGGAACACGCAATTGTTGTGTTCATAAAAACAAAGCTAGCATGTGTTGGGGAGAGACGCACAATAAAAACACGCATGTACCACCACACGCACGCGCGCATGGGGGTTTCCAAACTTTTGGCCGCCACTGTACATTTGAAGCACGTCCCCCATCGATTCCGGAAACCCGGAGGTAGAGCAAATGCTGGTGGGTGTCGGGAAACAGAAGGTTAGCCATCCCGTGGAACCAATACCCTCGCCACGTGACGGGGACGATCTTAGAGCAGCGGCTGTGTCAAATTTGTTTGTGTAACCGTGCAACAGTACTGCGTTTATATCCGAGTGCACCGTCTTCAAGCTATTACTCTTCATGTGTTTCCTTCCACTGTTTTGTGCTGCAAATAAGAGAGAGAAACAACCTAAACCCATAACCTCGAACTGCCTCTAACCATGCAAAAGTATCGGACGACATTGGTGTGCGTGTCCGTCTCCCTGAGCAGGTCAACCTCTCGGTCAACCAGATTCAAGAATTCGGCCACGACGCGTTTCACGGCCACGTCACGCCCGTCGAATTGACCTCTAAAACCAATGAAAATGAATTTTTTTCACAAAAAAGAAACATTCAGACTTGCGAACGAACAAAAAGACGCTTCAACGCTGTGGCGGTGGTACGGCATACAGTGAGCTGATTGGCTGCATTTTCAACTGGTTTTTGGTGTTGATTGGTTGAATACAACAGCGAATCAGCAGCGTGCCCGTTTCTACATGGAAGGTGACAAAAGTCGACAAAAAACAGTCGACAAAAGCTAACACAAGTGCGGTGTGGTGAACCGTGGTGCAGGTTGTCAATAGCGCGGCGATTTGCGGCAACCTGTACCACGTTTACAGCTTCTGCATCGTGTTGTTATAGATTACAGTAATCTGCACCACGTTCCGCCACATTCCACACCGTCGCAAAAAGTATGGCCAGCAGAAAACCAAAAAAACAGAAACCACCAAACAGACTGAGCAACTGATTTCAAAAGAACATTGATTGAGCAATTGACCTGTACACAACCGTGCCCTCACAGCCCCGACCGAGGACTTGCTGTGGATTGAACATCACTTTACCAACGGCCATCCAACCGTCCGGAATCGACGGCTCAGACGAGAACCACAGTGGCCTCGACGTTTGCGCCGACCGATGATGTTCGACTGAACCGGACGCCGTGGACACTGAGGCAGTGTAGGCCTGCGACGTTTTGTAGACGTTGCGAAAAGCTGCATAGCACTTTGAAGTTGACAGACGATGGGGGAATCAGAAACAGGCTGTGCTGTGTCCATTCAAAAAAGTGAACCATTTGTGTTCGTATATCAATATATGATCTTGCAAAACGCATTCAGCGCAGAACCTAAAAGAAATTGCTACTAGTACAGTGCACCAGTCTTCGAGCGTGTCAACGCGTTTCTGACGGTGGTCGAACAAACATCGCTCGCTCACGTGCAACCCGGGCTAGAGTTGGTAAAAAACCGGTTTTTTATATTGCCAGGAAAAAAACCGGTTTCTTTTCTGTTTTAAAACCGTTTTAAAACCATAAAAAAACCGAATGCTTCCCAGCTCCTAAACTTTTCAGAACTTGGCATCTTGAACTCAAAATAGGAAATACATCAAAATTAGTGATTTTGAGCAGCGTAAAATGCTGTTTTCGGGCATACAACCGACCCAATATGTTATTTTTGCCACCAAATGCTACCCAATTTTTTGTTTCAAATCAAATTAATTTCGCTTTTATTGGTTTCCAGGGCAGCACGTTCAATAAATTGAAAACAAAGACTGGGCAGTGACGGTGTAGGTGTGGGGAGCGGGAAGGGACGGTTGCAAGGAGACCGGATAGCTGACCCCGATTAGGGGGCGAGATTTGCAGAACTGCAAAGTGAAACCGGTGGCGGATTGCGTTTGAAAAATAACATTTCATCAGTTACCCTTTGCAAATCGACAACATCGTCAGTTAGTCTGCATATGCACTTAGTTTAGCAGTCACCTTGTCTTCATCGTATTTCACTTGACCCTTGCCACAAAAGCTTCTGCAAAATGATGCTTCACCAGTTCAGTTTGACAGTTCACTGCACCGTTTTTTCAAAAATATAATTTTACATTTTTTATAATCAAACGAAGAGTTGTGATTTTTGACCACGAAGTTTGAAAAATTTTAAGGTAAAAAACCGGTTCTTTATTTTTTCAAGAAAAAAACTGAAAAAAAGGTTTTAAAACGGAAAAGAAACCGGTTTTTTTTCCTGTGCCAACCCTAACCCGGGCTGGCCTGGCTGTCACTGAATTGGTGCGGCGACACCTTTCTTTAGTGGCGGCACAAAACAACAAACCGAAAACAAATAAAAAGTGCCCACCGGCGCGACACAGCACCACCAGGCAGTGGCGACGATCGCAACCAGCGTCGTCACGGCGAGCACAGCGAGCTTGAGCGAGTGTCGTTGCGCGAATTGCAACAGCAGCGTTTCCAACGTCACATCCGCCGGCAACAGCTGGCCCCCCACTGGCGTGCCCGGCGAGTACGTGCCCGATTCCCGAGCGGGGCGCTCAGCGGGTACGAACGTCAGCGACGGGTAGTGCGCGTGGTGCGGGTACGGCGCACCGGTGGACGTGATCAACTGCACGTGCACCGCAACGGGACTCTCGTGATGACCTGAATATTGTGGTACTACCGTTCTTGTTGATTTGTCAAGTGAAGTGAGTGAGCCGAAATCAAGTTTAGGGGAGCAGCGTGGTTGATCAAATTTTCTGACACTTTTTATGAACGTTTTTTTAAATGTCATAAACGCAAGGGATGAACAGGATGAGAGCGAATCAGACCTCCAGACGCCTGCCCAGAGTCTGCCTACATTTCTTGTGTAGTCGTTCCTTCGTGAACTATTTCATCAATTCAACAATTTTCACCTCCACAAAAAACCAAAGAAAGCTCGCATTTTTCTCACCCAAAAGCAAGAACTCCCCATCGACCGTCTTGTGAGTCATCTGAGCCATGTCGGCGTCGATGTAAATCTGAAGTTTGATGGAAACAAAACAAGAACACTTGTTTATTACAATCAACCATCATGATAAAATAAAGTTTTAAAACCATAGATGTGAGGAAAAATTAACAAAAAACAAACTTCAGCAAACCTGCGGCCGCAGCGGTCGCTGCTCGGTCTCTGGCTCTGCGATCGGCTTCGGACCGTCAATTAGCGGGGGGCCGAGGTATTTCGACTGAATCGTCACGGTGCGCTCATCCACCAACGACGGCAGCGCGTACAGGCCGAACTCGGATTCGCCGACGTATAACGTCTGAAAAAGACGGATACTTTTTTGTAAAACATTTCGCTGGAATGAACAATGGGTGCTGTTCGTGAACTTATGCTGCTAAACAATGTAAGTGTTGTCATAGTGTCGTCGTTTGAGCACAACTACGAAGCTATGCAAACGCAGTTGTCAAATAAAAGAAAATTCGAAATTTCTCCCTTAAACAAACAGTCATGTTGCACGTTGCACTAAAACGTTCGTATCTCCAGATCGAACTTCGTAACACAACCAAGAGAATACGAAGACAAAGCAACAAAAAACTCTCAAAAGCACCTGAAACAGTCGTTGCGGTGCAACGCTGTTACGATTCGGCACCGTGCCAAACTTCCAGCCATCCACAATTTCGCGCAACATCGAGAGCGACAGTGCATTGCTGCTCTCACCGTCCATCTCGCCCGTCTGAAAATGGCAGGCAACACTTTCATCAATGTCCTTTTTCATCGACTGATTGGCCTGTGCTTGGGTTTCGTCACATCACACACACACACTGTTTGGTTATGCTACTGCAATTCAGGTCTCTTGAAGTGAAGTAACATCATCAAAACTGGTTTTCAGCCGGTCGCGTTCTATTTAAAATTGCAGCCAAACCATTATATCTAAAAATGCGGGAGACGCATATAAAAGGAGGAATATGGCCTTGTGTAAGCAGTGAAAGACTTGGCTCGACAACGCTTTTCAAGTCTCTGATGTGGTACACACGGATACAAGTACATAAGAGCCATATTTTTGCGCCGTTTATTTATGATTTCGGTTGCACATGGCAACCCTCGTACTTTGTATTGTACAGTATGGCCGAATAAATGAGGCAGTCCATCAAGGCGGGATCAGTCGCAGACTAGGAGCTGTATTTTTCAAAAATGCAAACATAATTCCAAATCATGTGTGCAACGAAAAAAGAATGAACAGAATTAGTGCGGATGATCTGTTAGTTTGAAAAACCGCCTCAAATTTGGCACATAATTTGGTTTTTGAACGTCTTTTTTCTGCCATTCAAAATTCGCGCGCTCCTTAAACCCTGAAAAAGCTGCCATGTTTAATCGGCCATACCGTAGACAAATGAAACTTTCACATTTGCGGATTTCGGGCATTTAGCGACCACTAAAAATACTAAAATAACAATCAGACTTTAGCTCGCTGACACTGGTTTGTCCAGGACAAATTGTATCGCAGAAGCATTGCGGAACGCAAGGTCTCCTGTGGCAAAGGCAATGACTCACCGGACAGACGGTTTATCCTGCCACACTAGTTGAAGTTGACACCGGTAAAAAAAGTGAAAATCAACGGTAGACAACTCCTTTTTGTCACTGGTGCTGGTGTGTACACAGCGGTGCGTACGTTAACAACAACGAAAAAGCTACATGCAACAATGTTTTGCAATCTCTGATTTTTTTCTGTTTTTTGCACAGAATTTACAGAATTTTTTTTTTTTTAGGGGAGAGGGAAAAGTGTAGAAATTTGATAAGTGTAAGATTTGTATTGAAAGGTAGAACAATATTAGGTCATACAGAGTCCCGTTGTGACGTGGTGTCGTGTGCCGTACGCGCGAAGGGACGGCGTGAGCGCCGGGGCGTCGCCGGCGCCAGTGGGCCAGGGCCGGCGTTGACGGGAACGGCTGTGACGCGCCGAATGGCCGGTGTGGTGAGCGCGGGCGATCGTCGCCGCCTGGTGGTGGTGTCGCGCCGGTGGATTTTTATTTGTTTTGGTTTGTTGTTTGTGCCGCCACTAAAGAAAGGTGTCGCCGCACCTTCAGTGACAGCCAGCAGCCGGTAGGGTTGGCACGGAAAAAAACGGTTTTTTTCGTTTAAAACCTTTTTAGTTTTTTTGAAAAAATAAGACGGTTTTTACTTAAAATTTTTAACTGGTCAAAAATCACAATCTTCGTTTGATTATAAAATTAAAATTATTTTTTGAAAAAGGTGCAGTGAACCAAACGAACTGGTGACATCATTTTGGACTTTTGTGGCAGGTCAGTGAAATACGATGAAGACGGTGACTGCTAAACTAGTGCTTGCAGACAACTGACGATGTTGTCATTTAGGTACTGATGAAATGTTATTTTTCAAACGCAATCCGCCACCGGTTTCACTTTGCAGTTCTGCTCTCGCTTAATCGGGGTCAGCTATCCGGTCTCCTGCAACCGTCCTTCCGCTCCCCACCTCACCGCACTGCCCAGTCGTTTTCAATTTATTGAACGTGCTGCTGGAAACCAATAAAAGCGAAATTAATTTGATTTGAAACAAAAAATTGGGTAGCATTTGGTGGCAAAAATAACATATTGGGTCGGTTGTATGCCCGAAAACAGCATTTTACGCTGCTCAAAATCACTAATTTTGATGTATTTCCTATTTTGAGTTCAGATGCCAAGTTCTGAAAAGTTTAGGAGCTGGGAAGCATTCGGTTTTTTTATGGTTTTAAAACGGTTTTAAAACAGAAAAGAAACCGGTTTTTTCCTGGCAATATAAAAAACCGGTTTTTACCAACTCTAGCCGGGTTGCACGTGAGCGAGCGATGTTTGTTCGACACCGTCAGAAACGCGTTGACACGCTCGAAGACTGGTGCACTGTACTAGTAGCAATTTCTTTTAGGTTCTGCGCTGAATGCGTTTTGCAAGATCATATATTGATATACGAACACAAATGGTTCACTTTTTTGAATGGACACAGCACAGCCTGTTTCTGATTCCCCCATCGTCTGTCAACTTCAAAGTGCTATGCAGCTTTTCGCAACGTCTACAAACGTCGCAGCCACACTGCCTCAGTGTCCACGGCGTCCGGTTCAGTCGAACATCATCGGTCGGCGCAAACGTCGAGGCCACTGTGGTTCTCGTCTGAGCCGTCGATTCCGGACGGTTGGATGGCCGTTGGTAAAGTGATGTTCAATCCACAGCAAGTCCTCGGTCGGGGCTGTGAGGGCACGGTTGTGTACAGGTCAATTGCTCAATCAATGTTCTTTTGAAATCAGTTGCTCAGTCTGTTTGGTGGTTTCTGTTTTTTGGTTTTCTGCTGGCCATACTTTTTGCGACGGTGTGGAATGTGGCGGAACGTGGTGCAGATTACTGTAATCTATAACAACACGATGCAGAAGCTGTAAACGTGGTACAGGTTGCCGCAAATCGCCGCGCTATTGACAACCTGCACCACGGTTCACCACACCGCACTTGTGTTAGCTTTTGTCGACTGTTTTTGTCGACTTTTGTCACCTTCCATGTAGAAACGGGCACGCTGCTGATTCGCTGTTGTATTCAACCAATCAACACCAAAAACCAGTTGAAAATGCAGCCAATCAGCTCACTGTATGCCGTACCACCGCCACAGCGTTGAAGCGTCTTTTGTTCGTTCGCAAGTCTGAATGTTTCTTTTTTGTGAAAAAATTCATTTTCATTGGTTTAGAGGTCAATTCGACGGGCGTGACGTGGCCGTGAAACGCGTCGTGGCGAATTCTGACTGGTTGACCGAGAGGTTGACCTGCTCAGGGAGACGGACACGCACACCAATGTCGTCCGATACTTTTGCATGGTTAGAGCAGTTCGAGGTATGGGTTTAGGTTGTTTCTCTCTTATTTGCAGCACAAAACAGTGGAAGGAAACACATGAAGAGTAAGCTTGAAGACGGTGCACTCGGATATAAACGCAGTACTGTTGCACGGATAAACCAACAAATTTTACAAAGCAGATGATCTCAGATAGTCGCCGTCACTTGGCTAGGGTATTGTTTCCACGGGATGGCTAACCTTCTGTTTCCCGACACCCAGCATTTGCTCTACCTCCGGGTTTCCGGAATCGATGGGGGACGTGCTTCAAATACAGTGCGCCAAAAGTTTGGAAACCCCCATGCGCGCGTGCGTGTGGTGGTACATGCGTGTTTTTATTGTGCGTCTCTCCCCAACACATGCTAGCTTTGTTTTTATGAACACAACAATTGCGTGTTCCAAAAATCAAAAATATTTGCTTATGTGCGTAGTAATAACTGGTAATAACGCAAAAATGCGCGATATGCAGCGCACGCAGGTGTTTCCAAACTTTTGGCCGCCACTGTATGTGTGCCTATGTGCCTGTTTGTGATGGCAACTTTCCGCTGTTGAAGCGAGTGCACTGTCCTCAAACTAGGTCGTTGAAGAGAATTTGCGAAAATCAAATTCTCTGTAACAAAAAAAACACTTTCCAGGAGTCTGACAGTCAGTTTCGTTACATCGCCTTAGAGCTGTGCTGGGCGTCCTTGTATGATTTCATCGAAAAACCGGAGGTTCGCGCAAAATGCTCGCTCGCGCACTTGGACATTCTGCAACAGGCAACGCAAGGCGTCGCGCATCTGCACTCGCTGAAAATTGGTAGGTTCTGTGTTCGTTTTGGAACTCTTCACTGGACTGGTGGTTATGCTTTGCGAACGTGAAACGCGCCATGGTTCGTTTTTGGAAGTGAGGCCAACAGTGTATTTGATGAAGACTTTTTATGCTTTTTTGTTTTCTGCGAATAAGGTATTACACAAGTTTTTTACTCAAATGTTTCAAGAGGGGCACATCACTGTGAGGCCACCCCTCTTCTGCATATGATGTTGGCCAGGCCGAAATGCGGAGAACCATCGCACAACTTGGTTGCCATCCTTACACCGACTCCGTTGTTTCTGCAGTACACCGCGACATCAAGCCGCAGAACGTGCTGTTTTCGCAGCCGAACCCGACGGGCCAATCGCGCGTGCTGATCTCCGACTTTGGCTTGTGCAAAAAGTTGGCCTTGGGCCGCAATTCGCTCAGCCGTCGCTCGGGACTCGCCGGTACGGACGGCTGGATTGCGCCGGAGGCGTTGCTCTCGGATAAATCCGTGGTTGGTCGATTGCGTTGTGTTTGGGTGTCTGTTTGGATTCGGTTTATTGCAGTTTTGTTGCAATAGTTTTGTTGTTGCAATTCTTGCAGACGTGCACCGTGGACATCTTCTCGCTCGGCTGTCTGTACTACTACGTGCTGAGTGGTGGCAAGCATCCGTTTGGTGACAGCTTGCGACGCCAGGCAAACATTGTTGCCGGAGAGTACAGTCTGAAAGAGCTCTATCATGCTGGTTGTGAGTTTGCGAGAAAGTTGTTTTGGTTCGTGTGGCTGATTGGTTAAGGTTTTATTGCGTTTTTTTTTTATTCTTTACAAGCGTTTTATTTTGATTGTTTCTTGCCATCCATCCATCCATCCATCCATTTTATTTCGCGAAAAAGCAGGAAACTCCGATAAAACTGTATGAACAGCATGAAATTCGTATGAACAGCATGAAATTCGGAGACCCAAACTTGCCGTTTGATTGGCACAGATTGATTCTACACACGAGGACTGCATTGACGGTTTTATGATACTACTGAAACATTCTTCCAGTTCAGATCTTGTCAATGTGTACTCAGTTGGTTTACAGCCTGTTTCTATATCATATGCAATTAGCTGATTGGTTGGTGACCACGTGATGCATGCATTTTGTGGATACCCAGACTCCGCCTCTACAGCAATGCCTGCATGGAATGCGTACGCCATTACGTGATCCCATCATCAACCAATCAGAAATCGACAGTGGCCTTGCGCCATATCACTCAATCAACGAAAACCAAAGTTGTCTGTAGAGGTTTTTTTGGTCATTTTTTCAAAAAAAACCATCTCACAGACGAACACCAAACCGGTGTGCACGTGATCGAGGCGATGTTGTCACGTGACCCGACGCAACGGCCGAGTGCACCGGCGCTGCTCGCTCATCCTTTTTTCTGGTCGCCTGCCAGACAACTGGCGTTTTTGCAGGTTCTTTCATTCCGACATTTTTAGTAATATGCAAACAGAAAATATGAAATCTAGAAATATCGCTGAATTTGAACGTTGGAAAACGTCAATAATCGCGTTGCAACAAATAAACGCTACATGCTCAGTACTCAAATGAGTATGGCCTATTTTTTAAACGTGTCCCACTGAAATGACGTCATGTGCCACAAAACATGCGCTTTTCGTTCACAGCAAACCAGACTATCCGTTTAGCCGATTTCTTCCCGTAAACAAATGGTGAATGTCGAATCAGTCACACCAAACTGAAATTTTAGTGCCTGTACTTTGACAAACGGGCGTTTTCAAATAAAATGACGTCACGTTAGTCCGGACACGTTTGAATAAATCCACAATAGTTTAATCGACTTTTCTTGTTACCAAACCGCTTGCTTGATGCAGTTGACCCGTGTCAGCAGATCATAAACCAATCAGCGGGCTGGGCTGAGTTTTTTTACGTTTTTTGTGCTGCGCAGGACGTTAGTGATCGAGTGGAAAAAGAGGAGCTCTCAGCGGTGGTGATGCAAAGGCTGGAGTGCCGTGCGAGGCAAGTGGTCAGGAACGACTGGCGAAACGCAATCTGTCAACCGCTGCAAACTGGTCGGTTTTTCTAACGTATTTTTATGTTTTCTTTGTTTTCTTGTCTCGAAAATTCAGAATTGCTAGACTCACTCGAATCCCAGAGAGACGACGTGCTCAGTGGAATTGCCGTATCAAGCGATGAAGCAAATTTGGTTTTCTTCACGTCTGCAAACTCATTCGTCACTCCCAGAATGGAACAAAAAAAGATAAATAATATGATCTTTCTTATTGAACGTGTCGTAATAGGCAATCACACGATTATGGTAAAAATTGTTTCTCGGCTGCGCGACAATTTGAACCCTCAGAAGTAAACGTAATCAGATCATTGCAAAAAAATTGAAACAAATCCAATCAAAATCTTCTCCACAAAATATAATTACTTTCAATTCTTATTCAAAATACGTTCGGGCGCAAAACAGCGCGCTCAGTTGTTCGGCTGTGCGGCTTTTCCGCACAGCATTCAACATTGCTCCGTCCTCCTTCGCAAAAAATGCCCGCATTTGTTCTGCAGACCTCCGCAAGTTTCGCACGTATCGCGGCAGCTCCGTGCGCGACCTGCTGCGCGCGATGCGCAACAAGAAACACCACTACCGCGAGCTGCCCGACGAACTGCGCCAGTCGCTCGGCGCCCTCCCGGAGCAGTTCGTCCAGTATTTCACGGGTCGCTTTCCGCGGCTCCTACTGCACGTCTATCTCGCGTTGGAGTGCTGCAAGCAGGAGCCCGTCTTCCGGCAGTATTACGACTCGTGCTGGTGTTTCGCGCCAGACGGACGATTTGCGACTGGGCATAATAATCATAACAATAACAGTAATGGCAACGCGAATCGGGGCAGTCCGACGTTGGACGGCGACCGGCGGCATGCATCGACGAACGTGCTTGCAGACGCGACTTTGGCGCCGTTGAAGCTGAGGGAACGCTCGAGAACGCCGACCGATCTGTGGCGACTGCAGCCGGCGTGGCTGCTGCAGAACAGAGCCGCCGAACAACAACAACAGAAACAGACTGTGCATAACGATAGTCAAACGCAACAGAAACAGATGGAGAATGGCGATAATGAAGCGCAGAGCCACAATCTCAATGGTCGAGTGGTGAATGTGAACGTTGCTGAACGGGGCAGAGAAGACGCAGAGAAAACGATCAGACTGGTGGACGAGCATGTGAATGACAGGCTAACGGGTGCGGCAAATGACATGCTGACGTGACATAAATGCCTCTCTTTTTGAGTGTCTGTGATTTTTTTTTGTTTTGGAGTGTCACTCACATAATAAGGAAGCTATGCAGTTGCGAGAATGGGTGTGTTTTTACAGGTTCACTGATTTGTTCTCGGCCAATTGGGAATGGAGAGGTGTGTGTTTGACCTACTTTAGAAATGTAAATATGTACTTTTTACACCCGTGCGTGCGATATTACAAGATTTTGACTTGTTCAACGTAGCATGAATAATATTTCTGTTTGACTTTTAATTCAAAACGTGCCCTATGTGTTTCAACTGGTCTAATTTACCGCTGTGTTCTGTTTTGTTTGTTTTTTCTTCCGTTCTATGATCTGTACCGCTTGTTTTTTCGTTTGTGTTCCTGAATTTTCTGCCGAACGTTTTTAGTTTTAGCTCATTTTTAGTCAACACCATTTAGTTTTTTTGCCGTTATCCCCGCGTGTTATTTTTTGGCGGTCTGTTTGTTGGTTGTTTCGTTAAGAGTCGATTGTACTTGTATTTCTTTTAAACAGGGATTTTGTTTTACTGTTTAAGACTTTCGCATAAGGGGAATTGGTGTGTCTGGGTTTTTGTTCCTTTCTTTCTCGAGTTTTCTCACATTTTTGGACCAAACTGTACAGTTTTGAAAAACATTTTGAACCCATGTTGTTTCTGTTTGCTACAATTTGCATGCGTGTACGACAAACCCCATCAAACGATTATCATCAAACCGATTGATTTCATTGTACAGTTGTTTCGACTTCAATATGGTGTCATCTTTTGTCCTGTCGGTCTGGTTTGGGCTGTTTGTTTCTCATTTTCGTTTTAAGAGTGGACCGAAACAAAAAGAACCATGGTTCAATCTCAAAAGCTTGAAAAGTTATTATTTGTTCAAAGTGAGTGCATTCGGTAAACCGTGGACACGAGTATTCCAATAAACAATAACGAGCAACCACATTGAGAATATACAGATTCCTGATAACGCTCTTTTCGTGAAAGTATATTTCTCAACGCAAGCAAAGTTTCGCAATTCAAATTTCGCGGCAAAGTGCAACACTTTCTGCGTTGAACACCGTCTCCGTGGCCTCCTTTCACGAGTGCTCGTCGCGTTTGAACAACTGCGACACGGCCGAATGATAGCTATCAGCGGAGTCTTGTCGCGGATCGCCAGCGGCGGCCGGCGCACCACCGGTCGGCGACAGAACGCTCAGAAAGATGCCGCTACTGCTGGACGCCGAGTTCGCCATCAGTGTCGTCGTCGTCGTGTGCTGCGACAGACTCTGCGGTGATTCTTGATTGTTGCTGTTGCTGGCCACTTCCGCCGTCGTCGACGCTTTGTGCACCTCGATCGGCGGCTCGCACCGTGCGCTCCGCTCCAACGGCGGCCGGTCGGGCGCTTGTCGAGCGTCGTCGTGCGGCCGGCTTTCCGTGGTTGCGTGATTGTCGCGATCAGCTGCCGGAGACGACTGGAGACTGAACACGGTCGGAGTGGAGATCTGCAGCGAGTGTTGCACGAGTTTATAAATGGTCGGCTTGCACATTCGTCCTGGTTGCGTTCGAATCGGTCGCAACGGCGCCAACAACGGTGACGTCGTTGAGCACTCCTGCTCCGAGTGATAGTGCGCCGCCGCGGCGTCGTTGCTGTCCGACGACAGCACGGTCTGATCGTTCGGTTGAGTTCGTCGTCGCGGCGCGTACCAGCGCAATGGCAAGCTTTTGCCGGGCGTCCGGCTGGTGCTCGCGACGTCAGCGGCGTCAAAGTCGCTCTCCTCCGTGTCGCTGGTGACGCCCGAGCGGACGCCGCCGGCCGGAAACGACTGAAAGTTTGCCGTCTGCCGGCCGATCGCCGCCAGTTTCGGTCGATTCGCCGACGGCACCGTGCGGCGTTGCTTGTAGCGACGATAGAAGCCGCGGAACATTTCCTGCGCGCCGCCGCCGCCACTGACGCCCCTCGTCGTCGTCGTTTCGTTGTCCGGTTTCGGTCGTTTCGTTGACGCACGCGACGCTTTCCGACTTTCGCCCGACGAATGTCCTCGGCGGCGTTGCCGAGCAACACGTTCGACACTTGTCGCTCGACGTGCATCTGGAAATTGGTGGTCGCTTCGTGATTCGCCATCTCCCACACTTCCAAATCCAAAATCAAGACAAAGCCGACAAAAAACACACTGGAAGACAATTTTAACAGAAAAACTCGGAACAAACAGAAAATAAACGTGATGTGTTTGACATGGTTTTTTTCGATATGTTACAGTAGGCTGCACGTAGATTCGCATCAAGTGAAACATTGAAAATCCATTCTTATGAAACATCGAAACAGAAAAGTATGCTCTCTGACTGAACTGAGAAACACAGTTTGCTCACCCGTCTCTGCGCTCTCGACTTCTTCCGGGCGGCGCTGTCCTCGCGTCTGATCGAGTTCTCAATCTCCGCCGGAACATCCCAGCTTTTCGCGTCCGTTTTACGAGTGTCGTCAAAGCGTTCTCGACAGTTGCAGTTTGGCGGCGGAAGTGTGATTGCTTTTGTGGTTGTTGTGCAAGCTGCTGGTTCGTCTATCGCATCTGGCAGCAGCAACAGCGCCCGGAATGCGTCTATTCTCGAGTGGAATCAACTTTCGATGGTCGTCATGGCTGTGCGCTCGTTTCAGACGCGCGTTGCGACGGCGGAGCCGATTGTGCTCAGTTGCGTTGCCGCTTGAAACACCTGGAAACGTGTGGGATTCGGATTGATTCAAAAAAGAAAGCTGTTACTGCATGAACGGCCAATGAACGTAAAGTAGATTAGAGTTACGAAAGAAATTTGTGGTGTTGTGTGAACGACCAATGAATGTAAAGTTGCTATACCCATTTCGAAATATGGTGTGTCCTATCCATTTTAACAAAGAGTAGGCCAAGAAATGGTCGGCATAATAAAAAAGGCCATCACGCACAGCGCCTTGTATGACATTGTTCGGTGGTCTCTTCATGGATTTGCCGCGGACAAACTTTGCGCTCGGCTGCAACTGTTTACTGAGATCAGTGGTGCTGTCATAATGGGGGCACGATTTGACGCTGATCGTCGCTTCGCTTTCCACTGAAAAAAAATAAAAACAGATCTACATTGAATTTCCGTGGTTCAGTAAAAATCATTCGAAACGTTTCTGTCCACGGTGCTGGCAATCAGGTGTGTTTGGCGGAACGTTTTTTGGACCAACTCAGCCGTAGTTGCAAGTAAAACTGCGCATGAATGTGCTGGAACGTACCTTTCGGCATCGGCGTCTCCCTCGCCCATGTGGCCGCGACAAACTCTACCAAATACGGATCAACGTATTTCGGATTCAATATCTGATGCATCGACCGTCTTGTTGCAGCGCTTCGCTTTGCGTTCATCTGCTCGACACTGCTGCTGTCTTGGCGATTATTGTAATTACTGTTGTTGTTATTCGAGAAATTTGAAGCGATCGAGAGATTCGAGTCGCGTCTTCCGTCGGCGCGTCGTCGGCCGCCCGCTGCGACCGCTGGCGGCGGCTCGAGTAAACCAACCGACTTGCGGTGATCGCGACTCGTCGAGATGCCTTGTGCTGTGTTTTGAAAAATTATGGTGCAAAACTAGCGGAATCGAAAGAAAAATAATATGCTTGATAAACAAATTTTGAACCTGTGCCGCCGACTAAACAAATGACACTCAACAAAAGGTTGAACTGAATATGAATGGATCAACTCCATTGAAAGCAGTTCTACCGCAAAAGATAAAATGACGCAACTCTCCGTTAATGGGGGTGCACCGCACATAGCGACACAAGCGCACCGGCACCACACCATCCGACGGGTATGACCCACCACCAACCTGATCTCACGTCGGCCGTCACAGTGCCCACCCGGACTGAAATGTTCGGCGGCCTCTGCAGCCCGGACGCAGGCGTCCTTCCGTCGGTTCGCCTCCTCCTGTGAGGTAGTGCTCGGCCCGGGCGCGCGTAACTCCCGTAGCCGGGATCGTTCACGAACGTCACACGCGAATACATCTGGAACACGCGCAATAAACAGGCATGCCGAAATCCATTCCAAAACTTATTGTAGGCCAAAATCTGTTCCAAAGTTTATTACATGCCGAAATACATTCACAAAATACATTCCATACCAAAATCCGTTCTTAAATTGTAAAATGGCATGAAACTTTGGCCTTGGAATGAATTTTGGAATGGATGTTGGCGTTTTTTTGGATTTTCAGAATAAATCCGCTGGCGCGCTGCTCCGTTCTTATACAATCTGCAGATCATTGGTACTATGGTGTCAAAAAAAGAAAAATTTTCTAGCCTGTAGGAAAACAAAAAATCGCACTCAGACAGACCACAAGTCCCAAAAGAAATACCCACTTTAAAGAAGAACCGGAGTGAAAGCACCCACATGACGAGCACGACAATCAGTATGACGACTTCGTGCGGCATCATTTGGTACGGCGATGGCGCTGATATGAGAAAATGATGGCAAAGTCGCGTTTTATAAAATTAAAAAGAGGGTGGTGGGGTGGAATAGAGGGGGAGGAATAGGGAAGAAGGAGGAGAAATAATAGAATAAAAGTAAGAAAAAAAAGGGGTAGAATAAAAAAGAGGGGGGGGGGAAGGAGGGGGGGGGGGAGGGGGGGGGGGGGGGGGGGGGGAGGGTACGAAACTGTAACGTGCTCACACGACTGTGGAAGACTATGTGATTGTGGCGAGCAACAAACACCAGGAAACTACTGCGATTCACGCACAACAGGCGGACTTTCTGACGAGGCAGGCATCGATTTGTCCACGGATGATCAAAATCGTCCGTTCCCCGACACCAAACCTCCGAAGTTCTCGCTACCTTAGGTTCGTGAGCCGATATGTCGAGAATGATGACTGTAAAAAGAAATCACCGCCACCAACCGGTGCCCGTGGTGACGCTGTTGCCGGCGTGTTTCTCCATCAGTGACTTTGTCGAGTTCAACGTGGAGACGGTGATGGCGCGATGCGTGTCGACGCAGCGATCGCAGCTCAGGTACGCCGTCAGCACGTACTGCACGTTCGGCTGCAGTCCGCGCAGCGTCACGAATCGCTCGAACGCTGGAGACGGTGGTGCCACGAGCGGAGGCCGCCGACGACGCGGCGTTGTAGTTCAACGGTGACGTCGGACGGACGCAGATGCTTGAGTGTTCTGGTGGATGTTGTCGTTGTGGTCGACGTGCGCGGGCAGTCGGTTGAAAGAGTTCGTGTTTGCGAGATGCTGCTGCTGAAACGACCACGACACGTTAGACTGCTCGTGTCGTCCGGCAGTGCGCTCGCGTGCAGCCTGCTGATCGACGGTAGATCGTCTGCGAAAACACGTTTTATGTATCTGTATTGTTAAACATAATGCGTGCCATAAGTCATGCCATAATGTGTGTGATGCCGATGACAGCTGTCATTCACGGCATTGTTGGCACGCATTTTGGCGTGGCATGAATTTTGGCACCGGCATTTTTGCGTCTGTTATGTGTTTTTTTGCAGCGTTGTTAGTAAACTCATTTTGCACTAGTTCGTTCACATAAACATCAGATGATAAAGTCGTCAAATCATACGAGAAATACTACGTTTCGACTTTTGTATTCCTGACTGTTTTGACGGCTTTTAATGATAAAGAACTTTTAAGAATCTGAAACATCGTCTGTACCGCAGTTCCATCTGATCGGATATGCAGTCATTTCGATTGTAACAATATCTTATTGGTCCAACAATTCCATCATAAGCAGTTGCATTATCAGTTTTTCTCGAAATAATCATCGATATGAAAACAACTGAGGTGATATTGCACTGAACGCTGAACCTCCGTGGACTTTTCCTCTGAAAACTGCAGGCAATGGATGAACGTTGCGTTGGATTGGAAACATAAGTGAAATTATTTTTTGCATACAAACAGATCACGTATATTAGAAATGTTGGAATAACATTTTCATGTTCACAAATGGCCACACCATGAACGTGTGTGTACACGCGTTGGGTCTCCAAATTGGAGAACCTAACAGCCGAGTACACTTCGTTTTGTTCTGGCATGAATGCAAATAAAAAGTCCTCCGCGCATGTCTGAATCAAAAGCAGAAAATAAAATGCGCGCATTTGCTTCATGCGCCACACGCACGCCTGTTTTTTCTACGCCCTCAAAGATAATATTGTAATTTTT
>JASANC010005294.1:0-27261 GCA_030248135.1 Theristus sp. LFF4_11
TCGTAGTTAGAAGCTTCCTGACATTTGGTGTTGGGCCACGATTTCGTCTTTTTAATTTTTGCGGTTTTTATTGCATTGGCGACCACAGTGAGATACCGAGTATCACCGACACACGGCACCAACAGTGCCGACTGATAACCCCCCATTCATCTTCGGTTTTTGATAAATGACATTTGCAGTTTCAGAGCTTGTTAGAGAAAAATTTTCAGATTGTTTTTGAAATCGGATTTTTTTGCTTTTATATTGTAGTCGGACTGGATAATTTAGGGCATTAACTGATTGGATGGTGCCGGTGCGTCGTGCGTGACCCTGATCCGGTTCAAACGCGGGCCGTTCAACAAATTGCATTTTGCTTTTTTAAATTTATTTTTTTGAGTATTTGTGTTGATGAATGTTTGAATTTTTAATGGACAATTTTTTTGTGTTTTGTGAATAGCAGGCGGTTTTTGAACGAATATTTTTTGCAAGCGTCGAGAGCGCATCACCGTCGCGGTCGTTCGTTTTTGAAAAAATAATAAAAAAGTCGCCTTAAAATTTGTTTTTTTCTCTTTTTTATTTTCTGCATTTAATAAATTACAAACAATTGTTGTCTGTTAAAAATCCAAACATTCATCAACACAAACACTCAAAAATTGAAAAATTATTATCAATTAAATTAATATTGATGTTTAATATTAATAAAATTAATGAAATAAACTTTGATTTGTTTTGAATGATTAAAAGCAAAAAAGCAAAGGACAATTTGAACGGCCCGATCAGGGTCACGCACACGCTCACGCACCAGCCAATCAGCTAATGCCCTTCTGGGGTTCGCAAAAAGTGAAAAATCCCGATTTTTTTAAATTTTAAATAACCAAAAAAAAATCCAAAATGCCGGTGGAAAATTTGTATTTTTTATGCCGAAAAAACCGATTTGTATACATACTTAAAAGTGATTTTTTTGATTTCTGATCAGAGGTTGCTTGCAATGAGTCGTTGTAGGTTCCTAATCCTAAACCTAATCCTAATCCTAAGCCAAGCCTTTTTGATAAGGTGAAAATGATCAATTTAGTTTTTGCATTTTTTTCTTTCCTGTGTTAAAGGGCAGGGGCCACCGCCACTGCACATGCACCTGTTTTAATAATGATGCATTACGGAAAAGACCTATATCAAATTTTTCAATCAAATACCACCAAATTCCAAAAATTTGCACTTGTCACACTCACAATAATAGAAAAGGTCGTCTGTGGTTTTTGTTTGTACAGTAGTTTTTTTGGTTTTAGGCATGAAATAAAAGAGCATTTTGACTGAAAATTCCAGGATGCAATTTGCAATTTGCATCTTTTTGTCAAAAATCGGATGCAAATGGCAAAAAAGATGCAAACTGCATTGCACCATTTGGAATTTGGATGAAAAAAAACCGAGTCCACTGTCCACAGTCAGTCCACACAGGCAAAAAATCATCAAATCTTCTTCAACAGTTGAAGTTCAACTTCAACTCTTCAAGTCAATCAAGTCACTTGTTGTGGAAAAATGGTCTTAAGTAAGACTTGAACGGATTTTCAGAAGAAATTACAGTTAAAAGTGGTAAAGTTTGTTTTTCAAATAAAAAATCCCGAATTATGATTTAAAAAAATTGAAAAATGTGAATTTGTAACTCAATCCTACCAAGACCAAATGGCTTGCAGTACGTCAGTCAGTCGTCAACGTCAATGGAACTGCCTTGTTGGATTTCTTTGTGACACGAAACGACGACGTCATTCATTGCATGCTCGCGCCCGCAGCCGAGTCCGTTCTTGGATCGAATCGATCATATTTGCCTGCCATTTTCTTTCAATGTCATTGAAGCATCGTGTGTGCGTCTTGCAAAGAGAAGTTGCAAGCTTGGTTTATGAACGCTCGTACTCAGCAGTTTGAAATTGTGAGTTTATTTCAGAGCTTTGAATAATGTTTGAAACATTCAATCATCATCAAAGTGAATGTGTAACGTAACTTTTCATTGTTTTCAGACCGTCGAAAGCCGACAACTTGAAGAAGCAGTGTCATGTATTTTTCACACTTTACTGTTGCATCGTAGCACTGGCAAGGTAAGGCATTCGAATCTGTTCTGTTCTGTGTCACACTAAAACACATAATGTTTCTCAAAGTTGAACGTTCAAAAAATCTGTTTTCAGTTTCAATATCGTGGTGAAGCAAACTACGCCATCGGCAGCGTCGGCACCGAAGACATCGACTGTGACTTTATTGATCTCACTTATGTTGGTGTTTCATAACAAAAGAGTTACTGGTTTTTTTGGTGCACAAAACTTTGTCCTTTTTTGCAAAAGGATGCAGCAGGAGTGCATGGGGGAAATGGAATGTGTCGTGCTTGGGTGTGAATTGTGATGTTGTGAATGAGTTGCTACAACAGCGAAGCTGTCCAGGCAGGGCCAAAACACGAATCAGTTTTTCCGCACGGACACACGACACTCAAATAGTGGCCACTCCCGATTCAGAAACTGTGCGCGGTGTATCTTGTGCACACGACTCAGAGAACGCCATTCGTTTCACGTTCGCTGGGCAGGCGCAGGAAGGACCACGGGTGGAGACATAGTTGTTCCAGAGCCGAGGGGTTGGGGGGGGGCGATGTAGATAGCTGGAGCAAATTTTCCAGATAGATAGATAGCTGGAAAATTTTGGGGGGGGGGCATGTGACTTTGGGGGGGGGGCGGTCAAAATTTTGAAATCAGATAGATAGGTAGCTAAAACGCTAAGAAGCTATAAAAACAGCTAAATAAGGCTTAAAATACGCTAAAAATCAAATATAAATGCATATTTAACCTAAAATTAGCAAAATTTTCAAGAATTTTGAGCAAAAATGGTCAATTTTAGTCAAAAATTGACTCATTTTATGTCTTCGAAGACAAAATTTTTTAGATAGATAGCTGGCTGAGAAAATTTTTTAGATAGATAATAGCTGAGCCGAAAAATCTTCTCTGATAGAGATAGATTCGAAAATTTTTTGGGGGGGCCGGCCCCCCCCCCAGGCCCCCCCCTAGAACAACTATGGGTGGAGAAGAGAAACGCTGGCATTGAATTTATCCCTCACACACCGCAATGCAGCAGTCGCTTTCGACATTCTGCTTGCAGATGCGCGTGAGTTCGCGTGAGCTCGCAGCGGCGTTGCGCGGCGGCGTCATCGCGTTCCGTGACGCCGTTCGCCAGGCGGACACACTGCCGGGCACCAGCGCCGACGTGCGCCAGGGCAGGGCGACGCTCGAGTTCTACCAACGGAAGCGCCGTCAGTGGCCCGTCCCGGAGGACCTCGTGCCTTGGGAGCAATGGCACGTCTACGTGCAAGTGGTGCACTGCGAGAGTGACGCCGGTCGGTTTGCGTCGCATAGCGTTTCTCTAGCTCTTCATTGGTCAACTTGTATATCTGTCGTCGGATTTTCGACCTGTGTGAGGAAGACTGCGTTCGAACACGGCAGAGAATTTAAAGAATTCAGGGCTCAAAAAATGAGGTTCGCTGTTTTTCTCCCAGGCCCATTACCATATACCCATCTGTTTTTATATCTTGTGTTTTTCATTTGTTTTTAATGGTTTTTCGCCATTATCTGGTACACATTATTCACAATTCATTCAAACATGTTGTTGTGGATTGTTCACTTTTTATCATTTTGCTCGTCAGTATTGTCTGCTGAATTGCCTACTGGTGGGCGAACAGACGTTAGTTTTTTCTCTGGTTCAGTACCTATGATCAGTGCATTCATGGTTTCTTTCAGCGCAACGTCGCATGCGCGAGCAGGTCGCCGATTCGTTGGCGGACGTTGTCTACCAGATTGCGGCCGAAGTGAACCAGCCGCAGTACGTGCCAAAGATGCCCGTTCGGCAGGATCTGCAGTTGATCTTCGACACTGCGTACTCGGACGTACAGCCGTATCTGCATCGGGTCACGCACGAAGTCGCCTCACGGGACAACTGCGGTCAGTCCGCGCGCGGGTTTGAACAAAAAAAACTGGTCGTTAAAGAAACCACCGAAGAGCTATAATCGTGCGGGCGGGGGTGCGTATTTAGCTGTCGAACCCATCATCTGAAAATGATGTTCAACCGCAGTTTTTATGTTTTGAGAAGAGGAGGGTTGGCATCGGAAAAAACGGTTTCTTTTCCGTTTTAAACCGGTTTTTTTAGTTTTTTTTGAAAAATAAAAAAACCGTTTTTTTTTCAACTTTAGACAAGAGCACTGTGAATGAGCTTCGTTTGCAGGCACTGAGAGCGGCGCACGACTGTCCACGTTCACCCGATTGCTGAAGGACACGTTCGCCATGTGACAGCATGCGCGTGCGCCACTGACTGCAATCACACTGTCGCCACCACTGAATCCACCGAATCGTTTTGTCGTTCCGCTCGCTCTCAAACTGCACCCAATTCTGCGTCAAGCATTTTTTTGCGTCGTCTCTCTTTAATTTTCCGTTGACTGATATGAGCTGCGCTGGTCTCTCCTCTACTTAACCGCCAACGGTGTATCATGAAAACGGTTGTGTTGTTGTGCACTGGATCTTTGATGGATACAGCATTTTTCTTCTATGTTTTCATGAACTGTAAATAAATTTGTCGGCTTGCAAGGTCAGCCGATTCTCTTTTGGGTCGCCCATTGTGGTGGGCGAGTGCCGTGAGTTGTTGATGATATCTGTTGAACAAATTTCATCGGTTGTCTTTGCTGTTCTCTGGTCAATTTTGTCGTTCTCGGTAAACGGTGATTTGATTTTTATGCTTGTTGTCAGTCACGGTGCAGTGAACTTGAATTTAGTGGAACAAAATAATGGAATGAACTGAAGCTAGGTGTAACTGTTCTTGTAAGTATAAACGCGTAATATTACCGTTTTGGTCCTGCGACTCGATGCGTTTGCAGGCGTCGAAATAGTTTCATGATTGATGCGGCAATTCAAAATTGCCTATGTGGCCCGGTCAAATCTCAGGGACTTTGGTAAGCTCACCGATTTTGAACTTCGTGCGTTACGCATGAAACTGCGGTCTTATGAGTCGCAGAAGCAGAGCCATTGAAAACTGTTCAAAAGAATTGTGCACAGATTTGTTGTTTTGTTTGTCATGTATGAACAAACGCCGTCGTCTCTACTGCCATTTCATTGATGTGTTCAATTATTGTTGTTTGTGTTTTTTTTGTCGTTTGCTTTCAGCGGTTCACGTTTTCAGCCATTAATCCGAGAATGAGCAAGGAGCAATATTGTTGCCCAGTGCTGCCGGACAAAAACAACAATGTCCGTCAAGTGTTTTGCGTTTTATAATTTGCAAATCATTTCGTTAAAATATTACTGAATAAAACTGGCTGTTGTATATTTTGCTTTCTTGAATGCTTGTAAATATTT
Source organism: Theristus sp. LFF4_11 (assembly GCA_030248135.1). Classification (NCBI taxonomy): domain Eukaryota; kingdom Metazoa; phylum Nematoda; class Chromadorea; order Monhysterida; family Xyalidae; genus Theristus; species Theristus sp. LFF4_11. The sequence continues at coordinate 5,346 of JASANC010005294.1, forward strand.
TCCTGAATTTCAAGGTTCCATCACACTCTTCGTTTTGCTCTTTTACCATTAATTTCATTTAATGACGTGTGACGTATCCTGGGTAATGTTTTGTTGATGATAATTGTAATAAACTGATGTTTGATACCGTTCACTCTGGTCAGATTATGATCTGATGTGTTTATTTCTTTATTTTTTTTTGCTTTTTCTCTCCGTGTGATTCAAACGACAGCTTTCGTGTGTTCATTATCATTCGTTATATTTTGTCGGTTCAATGTGTTCTCTTGTTTCTTTCAGTTTCGAGTATGATTTCTTAAAAATAAAAATACAAACTTGTTTCTTGCTCCTGTGTTCCATCGTTGATGTCAAACCTAACACAACCACAACTTGAATTGCATTGTTGATTTGTTGAAGGCATATTTGGTGATCTGTAAAGCTCTTTCATAAGTTTTGAATATCAATGTTGCGTCGTTGAAAAAGTTGAAATTCCATTAGTGGGGGGTTTTGATGGGTTGCACTGCACACGAATAAACCGGATTATGTGCATAGTTCTGCGTATTTTTGTGGCTCCCATGTAATTCACTATGCCTCACGTGAAATTGGTGAACAGCTCTCGATTTACTTGAAAAAAAATTGTTCAATCAATTGGAAAACCTACTTTATCACAGTAATTGTTTTTCCAACCAGCAAGTGACCACCGACACACTCAGCCACAATGCACGCCATCTACGCGGCGGTGTTGCGCTCCGAGTTGGGCCCGGTGTTCCTGGCCGAGTACGGCGACGCGAACCATTTGAAGGGTGAGCTGCGATCGGTGATCGGCCGAATCGACACCACACGGACGGCGCAGACCAAGGAGAAAGTGCTGCGGTCAGTTCGCTGTTCGCTAGCATGGCCCATGGGTGTTCTGTGCACGTCAGTACTTGCTTGCTGGTTCCTCGGTGGGCGATGAGTTTTTTTTTTTGAAACCACGAAGTCTTATCTTTAAACTAACCGCCGAAACTGCTCAAACTGGCAATTTCTGCGATAACCTGATGATGAGCCACGTCGGCTGAAACGACCACGCAAGCACCTCTATTATCCGATATTGTGTCCCGTCTGCAATACAAGATGAACACGAATGCACGATGAACTTCGAAAAACACACAACAGAATCATTGTGACGTTTTGCAGGATGAACACAAACTTCGAACTACATGCTGTTCATACAGTTTAATCGGAGTTTCCTGCTTTTTCGCGAAATAAAATGTAATAGAATGGAATGGAAAACTTCTAAAAACACACTGAATCATTGTGGCGTTGTGGCAGGTACGACTGTTACGTCAAGGTTCACGCGGTGGCGCCGGCGACGTTGATCTTTGTGCTGTTGGCCGAGCCGGCCGTCGGTCGGGACCGTGCGTTCTACGCGCTCGACCAATTGCAGGCTGCAATCAGACAACGCGACGACATACAGCCGATGGCGGACGGGGACAGACCGCTGCAGGCGACGCTGCAGCCGCTGCTCGCGGAAATGATTGTGCGTCTGAATGAAAAAAAGTGTTGCCGGTTTTACTTTGTTTTGACAACCGCACACCACATCACCAGTTTCACAAAAACAACTTTGGTTCCGTTTCGCCGGTTTCGGAAATTGATGGCTGCTGCATGTCTGGATAAACCTGTCATTTTCCGTCCCAAATGAACGAGCGCTAAATTGAATGAAAAAAATGGGGTCGAGTTAGAAGGAAAACATATTTATCCGCAATGTGTTTTTGGCCTTTGCAAACAAACACCAATCCCTCAAATTTTCTCGCCTGCGAAAAAAAGAACAGGTTTATTCAGAGATGCTGGTACAATTCCGTGAGCTTATACCATCGTCAGTGAGAGAATAAGTGAGACGGTTCGTTGAATTCAATTTGTGTGGGTTGGTTATTTACAATCACTACTAACAGTCAGTCACCGGATGTTGCGTGCGAAACATGCAGTGCGTGTTGTCAGTTTTGTTGCATCAGCGTTTGCGCGTTCTTTTCAGTCTGATCTGAATGATAGTGAGAGCGAGGCGATGTCGTCGACAGGCGAACAGTCATCGGGCGGTAAAAAGGTCGATAAACTGCGCAAGGAAGTGGCCGATGTGAAACAGGTTGGCCGGGTGACCCGTTCACGGATTTACTGTCACCTCACAAAATTGTTTTTTTTTATTGTTTCGATCCGCGTTTTCACAGTTTTGTGATCATCGTTGGGAAATTATGCCAGGCAAAAAGCTATCGTTTGTTTGCCACACTATTGTTTGCTGCGCTTAGGCGGTGAAAAAAATGTTGATGAATATTCTGGACTGCGTAGCGAACGGCTTTTGAATGGCGTTGTTCGTGGCTCAGGTGATGGCTGACAACGTGGAGCGCGTGCTGCAACGCGGCGACCGTCTCGACGATTTGGTCGATCGCTCGGCCAACTTGGAGGCGTCGGTGGGTGTGGGTGCCAGTAGTGCGACACTTTTTTCCAATTCCCATGTTATTTAGATGAGCAAGCTCGCTTCGACGCCTCTGCTGCGATATGCACAAGTTGTCGATCTCTTCCAGACTCCATATCGTTAAGGACAAAAAAAGATGTTCAGTTCTTGTGGGACGAAGACACATGAGGGGTGCTGTCCAAATGTATACAGTGCAGTCGTGTTTGTGGGACACTGCGTAAGTGCAACAGTGCACTATCATCCGACTGGGACTGTCGGTCTTGTGGCCCGGAGTTGGAGGCCTGCACAGGCTGCAGTACCAACCAACAGCAACTGAAAGCGAGTGCGTGCAGCTAAACAGGCGCAAGCGTTGTTTGTTGTGCAGAGCAGCGAGTTTCGCTCGACCGCTTACCGTGTCCGCCAGTACACTTGCTGGCGATCGGCCAAGTGGACGATCATCCTGGTGACTGCCGTCGCCACGCTGCTGCTCATCGTCGCCGTCGTCATCATGTACAAAGCGGGCGTCTTCAACTGAGCTGCAACACAACACAGCGCCGTTTGCTTGAAGTCCTGCTGGAAGTGTGTCATTGAACGTATATTTACTGACATGTTTTGCTACACGTAACACATGTTTTCTCTCTCCACCTTTACCGCCCGTCTGACATTTTGCGGTAAAGTTGAGATTGTATTCAGATTTTTCACGTACACATGCACAATATTTTCCCCTGCTAGGTCTTTGCGGTTTTCTTGACGTGCGTTTTGTTTACATCCGGGTTGAATTCTATTTGTTTATGTCACGATAATGAAGTTTCGACGTCAGCTTGTATCATTCCAAATCCAGACATAAATTGTGTTTTGTTTCTCTGATCTGGTCATCTGATGATGAAAAAGAACACGTTCGAGTTCGAGTGCGAAGAGAATGTGATATGCTACTTTATTTTTTCATTTAGTTTTATTTGTAAAATCTATTGCGAAACTGCATCACTCATGATACTGGCACATTTTTGTCGTTTTTTCGGGACACTTCGATTACACTCTGCAAATAAACATTTTGACGTTCTTAAAATTGGGGCACACGTGCTTTGCTGGTTTTCAGGCGTATTTATGCAAATCACATCGCATTTTAAGAGGTGCACATTTTCAGTAACAAACACTTTAAAGCGACAAATTCGAAACAGACCACTATCACAGTTGCTGCAGTTTTTCCGCAGTCGAAGTGTAAGAGTCTGGCTCATTTGCTTGACAAGAACGTTTTCAGTAATGACAGTAAGAATTCGAAATCGAATCAAATAGCAAAACGGTACGAAAACTCTGGAAATGTGATTATGTACACGCACAGAAGCTGTTAGTACTTGGCAGAACTTGATTCTAACAAAATGCCATGTTCAAATTGATGACGTTTGTAGAATCCAGCCTGCATGATGGCTTGGAATGTAAGAATGACGCTTTGTGCGCACATGGACTGCACCGACTGGCCATGCACTGCACGTACTACGTAGCCAATCAGCGTGCCATCTAAAGCATTGTGTACGAAAGCAAGCAACTGCGTTTATTTCCACTGCGCACTCTCAATCCGGCACATCAATATTAGCGACAACGCAAACGGTCGGTCGGAACGTGTCCTTGGACGACGAGCGCGACTGCTGCTGCACGTTCTGATAGCCGCCGAGTTCAATCGAGTCGATGCTGTCCGTGGCGCGTGCGTCCGTCCGCTGTCGTCCCGTCGCGTCATCGCCGTGCGCCTGGTGGTGCGACGGCGAGTGGTGGCGGCTGCCGAACTTGTAACTGACGTTGCCATACTCCTGCAGACACGGACAGCTGTCCAACAGGAACAGACAGAAGTCGCTGCGCATGCCGAACCACCCTGTAGAAACAAACAAACAACGTGACCGTTGCAGACGAGAGGAATAGAAAAAAATCATCATGGAAAGTCGGACAGACAGGCGTCGCAAGTGACAGAAATCGGAGGGAAACAGCGATTTACGAACACTGATTGCCGGTGCGTGCGCCGCAGGCCATGAGCGTCAGACAGGCCAGCGACACGTACAACGGCGTGCACACGACGACGAACGGCAGCTCCGCAGCTGCTTGGTCGCCCATCGCGTCGCCGTCGAGTTTGCCGGTCAGCAGCACCTGCGTCAGCGACACAGCAATCGCACGGTTGCACAATCGAGCTGACGCAGTTTCAGCGTTGTTGTTGTTGTTGGGATTTTTAGGCGATGTTTTTCGCCAGGGCTAACCCCGAGAAGCGTACAGAACGCCATTGAGTAGGGCGCCCATCGAGTTTTCTGTCATTAAGTGCCTATACACCCCGTCTAGGGTTAGGGGCTTTGTTATTTTTTTTTTCGTTTTTTTTTTTAAATTTGGATTTTTTTTTTCAAACTTAAAAAAAAAATTGAAAAATTTTTCTTCTACTTTGCTCTGAAAATTCGATTTATGGCATAATTTTTTGAAAGTTCAAACCAAATTTTCTTCCCAACTTCTTTGTGTGCTTAGGTACATGTCATTATTTGGTCATTTTGACCGACGTACTCCATGTTTTTCGATTTGGATGACTTCTAGAGTCAATTTTTAGCGTTGAAATGACTTAACTGAATTGAAATATCGTTTCAGAAATCGTTTTCTTGCAACTTAGAACATGTTTTTTCAGTCGGTAGGCCATGAGATGAACATGATATTTTGTTGATTGGCGTATGTTATAGGTCTACAATGGAGTTGTGCGATATATTGTTAAACAATTGGAGCGGAGATGTTGGTTAATACCACATCACGCGACCGTTTTTCAGATACCCGATAACATGGCCACATGTTAAAACTTGCGTGCTGAGCTAAACTAACGTGTTAAACTTGCGTCTGTCAGTTGCCCGCAACGTGATCGCGAAATCATGGTACGTGTTTTCGATACGATGATTTGAAGAGTGGGCTCTCGCCATGTGGCAGATAGCATAGCTGGTTGAACCTGAAAGTAAGTGTCTTGGGGGGGGGGGGGGGGCGACCGGGTCGACAGGGGTTGCCGACTTAGCTACAGCAAACAGGAATTTTTGAACACAGTCAAATTTTGGTAATTTTCTAAAGAGGAACAACTAAGAACGGTTCAATATTCAAGTACACGTCGAAAATTGTCCTGTTTTACTGTTGAAAATGCAACTTTCCCTCTATGAAATGGACATAATTTCAATAAAACACGATTTTCGCTCTTATAGTTTTCCGGATCGTTCTGAAAATAGTCTAGATGAACTCAGCTCGACGAGACGCTTCGAACAAACCTAACTTGTAAAAAAAAAATTATTTTTAAAAAAAAAAAAATTTTTTTAATTTAAAAAAAAATCCGGATTTTTTTTCCCCTAACCCTAACCCCGTCGGCGGGGCTCGATCCCCAGAGCGCACAGACTGTAGTCTAACGCACTACCGCCAGGACGCGAGAGTGACAGACAGCAGGTATACACGTGAATCAAAGCGAATCGCCCAACCAAGAACACGAGCAGCGGCACAACGAGCAGCGTGTAGCCGATGGCGGACCACATGTGCTGACGACGACGCTCCGGCAACAGCTCGATGCTTCTGATCAGCAACACGGCCAGGATGATCGCGTAGAGCACGCCGATCAGACTCAGGCAGATCAGAATCCACAGTGGGATGAAGATCACCTGAAAGACAACAAACACTCATATGCGCTGAATTGTGCACGAATTTCTTGAGTTTGATGGGAGAACTTCAAAGTGCAGTGCTGAGAAACTTATTGTCATTTTTGTCAGTGTTTTGTGTGTTTAATCACAATTACGTTGCTCTACACGCCAGTGTGATGCTGCAACGAAACACAAAAAAAACAAAACCGGACGTTCTCCACGCAAGCGGCATTTTCAAGTCAATCAAACTGACCGCCCAACTCCATCTGACCATGTCGTCCAGTTTGAGCGCGAGAAACACAAACTGCAGCACGTTCACCGAAAAGAACAGCTCAAACTGAAACAAAGAAAACTGTTCGTTTTTTGTGCGAGCAAGACAAAACAGAAATTACAATTGGACAAACTTCAAAGCTTCGCTCCTGGCGGACGGCCCAAATGCAGATGATTATTGAGACGATGCTCTCGAAGACCAACGGCACAAAGACGAGTATCCATTTGAGCTCCGTGTCGCCGGTGTCCAGCTTGTAGCACGCCAATATCTCGAACATCAACAGTAGCACGTGTTGACCGGCACATAGGATCATGGTGCGATACTCCAGCTCCGACTGCAGGTCATTTCTGTCGTGATAAGAAAAATGATCCGTTTAGTTGGCATTGGCACGGTCTGGTAAATTTTTTTATTATCTATTAGCAGCGCACTGGTTCCGAAAAACCATAAGGTATTGTGGATTTATTCAAACGTGTCCCAACTAAAATGACGTCATTTGCTTTAAAAACGCACGTTTGTCAAAATACAGGCACTAAAATGTCAGTTTGGTGTGACTTATTCGACATTCACCATTTGTTTGCGGGAAGAAATCGGCTAAACGGAAAGTCTGGTTTGCAGTGAACGGCAAGCGCATGTTTGGCGGCACATGACGTCATTTCAGTGGGACAGGTTTAAAAAAATAAGTCATACCACCCAACTCCGATGGAAACGGGCAATTCTGCTCCGAGCCCAATTTACCCTCAGCTCGGAAGGGAGTTGACCATTAGATGTTGTTGGTCACTTCAGTTCGTCCATTATGTGTCTTGTCCACAACGGGGTTCGAACTACTTAACCACAGAACGAGTAGACAGAAGAAGTCCTCCACTGGCAAATGGCGACAAATGACACTGATCTCCACTAGCTTCGTTCAGAATGCGATGAAAAGTGGGAAAAGTTCGAGAATGTTTGGGGCACACCTTGCAGGCGGTCGTCGGCAATGCGAGACGCAGCCGACGACGGCGCCGGACAACGCGAACACTTTCCAGACCCACAGCGGAATGAACAACACCCAGAACGGCAGCGTGATCGTGCCGTCGAGACGCGACGCGAACAGCAGTGTGAACAGCAGCAACGCGCTGTACACCAGACATTTGCTGGAAACGGAGAATCAACTGTGCTCGCTCTACAGCGACGGTGATTCTTGAAACATGACCACCAATCAATGCCGCGCCGCCGTGTGATCATGGTCAGTTTGAAACGACTGATGAAGCACTTGAAATGGAATCCAACGAGACGAAAAAAAATACAAGTGAAATGAAACGCACGGAGCATTGAAGTCTTGGAAAACACCCCGCAAACTGAGCTCCATGATGAGGGCATCGACATCAACAATTCAATTCAATCGTGCAAGCGATTTGCAGCAGCGATAATGACGGCTTCAATTGTTTTTCGGCGATTGGTTCGCTTCGCTTCGGCCGCATGGCAGCGTCAGCGTACACACGCAGGCGGCAGGCCTCAATTAGATTTCAATCAGATTACATTTTAATTTTTTTCAACTCAACAACATCACGTGAAGTGAAAGGAGAGGAGCTCGTCAAAAATAAAGAAAACACCTGCAAGCAAACAAAGCCAAACGAAAAAAAACAAAGAATGTGGAAAGACACATTTTTTGGAATTGAAATTGAACAGAAACTGTGGAACAGATGCGGAAATCGGTGTCACGTGTCGGTGTCAAGTCAATCAGCAATACAAAGTGATACAAAAAGAAGAATTTTAAAAAAATTGGAACGCATTTTGTTTGCACAAAAACATTTTTGACTTCCGCTTGCGCGCAGATAAAATCCACAAGTACAAAGTGGAAATTAATAATTTATAATGATAGCGCATGCAAAAGTGTCGATCTATGCAAAAAATGCAAATCTGCAAATATATCAGACAGAATGTCATCTGATGCGGTGATACTTGTTCTTGTTGCGATGCTCTCATCTTTATGAGACAACTTGATTCGATACACACACCTGCTCATGCTCGACGAGACGCTTCGTTCGGAGGACGTGAACCAACTTGTAAAAAAAATTTTTCTAATTTAAAAAAATCGGGTTTTTTCATAACACTAAGCCTGCTTAGAGCCTAATCAGCGACCCGAACCCGGAATCGGATTGTCGAAATTAAACTTTGACGCAACCTTAGTAATCAACGAATGCCAGCAAATACGGCGAGCAGTACCGTGGGCGGGGGGGGGTTGGGGGGGGGTACCCCCCCCAGAGCACCCGAGACCGTCGGGTGGGGGGGGGGGGGGGGCACCGTGCCACCCCCCCCCCCTAAAACCGGGCACCCCCCCCCCCATCGTACCCCCCCCCCCCTCGAAAATTTGGCCGACGCCCCCCCCCCCCCCCCATGAAATTTTGTCTGGCGGACCCCCCCCCCCAAAATTTTCTGCACACCCTAAATTTTTTTTCGAAAATCATGATTTTTTGTCTATAAAGTCCACAATATAAGCTGAATATATGATAACTTGACCATCTTCATTGTAATTTCAACGATTTTGCAGCAAAATTTAGCGTTTTTCCTTCAAAATTTAAGCGAAAAATTAGCTTTGCCTACATTACTAAACCAAAGCCAAGTTTACAGTCTGTTTTGTTGTTTAGTTCGGTTTCAATGAAGTCGTTGTAGGTTCCTAATCCTAAGTCCAATCCTAATCCTAATGAAGTCGTTGTAGGTTCCTAATCCTAAACCTAATCCTAATCCTAAGTGAAGCCTTTTTAACAAAGTGAAAGTGCCTTGATTGACAGCTTTGTTGAAGGGGTGAAACATTGGGATCAGGGATCAGCTCCAGCTCCGGTTTAGCTTTGTAGTTTTACGGAAAAATTATCATGGGGGGGGGTGGGTGGGGGGGGTGGACCCCCCCACAGAAAATTTTGAAAAAATGCACCCCCCCCCCATGGGACCCCCCCTGGGGGGTCCCACTAGGGTTGTTAAACAAAAATGAAAATTTTTTTTTTTTAAAAAAAAGTGATTAAAAAAAAAAACAAAAATGCCGATTTTTTTTTTTAAAAAAAAATTCGAAAAATTTTCCTCTAATATGCTCTGAAAACCTCAATTTTGGCACAATTTTTCGAAAGTTCAACAAAAATTTTCTTTGATTATACCTCGTAAAACCTTTAGCAGTCGATTTTGGGCCGTTTTACCGACTGATTTTAGGCTTCGACAACATCTGCGATGAAGTTTTTGAGCGTCCCAAAGCTTAGCCTACCATTTCCGATGCAGATAAGGTGACGATTAGCCTCGCAGAGCGTCCGATTGTGCTCGCTGCACCGTTTGCAAGCGCTACGTTGTCTGGTTGCTGCTTCGTGTCGTGTCGTCGCGACACCATCAGAAGAATTGATCGAATTTCAAGGCGGTATGTTTGTCTTCACTTTAGCATTAGCTTAGCTGGGGACAATTAGTGACGTTTTGGAGGTCAAAACACAAGAAGAGGCATGGTGACGGTTTGGAAAAGGGGTAATTGAGGTCACCAAAACAAAATCTGCAAAGTTCCGCCATACGGGTGTCATTCGGGAGGCGCTTGCATATCATATGTGGTTCTTCGGACTCCCTGATTGATTTAGCACAACTTTGATTTTTGAAAAAATTTTTTAAAAAAAAAATTTTTTTTTAAAAAAAAACAAAAATGACGATTTTTGTTTTTTTTAACAACCCTAGGTCCCACGCATAGTTGTTCCAGAGCCGAGGGGTTGGGGGGGGCCGATATAGATAGCTGGAGCAAATTTTCCAGATAGATAAATAGCTGGAAAATTTTGGGGGGGGCCGCGGGGGGGGGCCATGTGACTTTGGGGGGGGGGCCGGTCAAAATTTTGAAATTTGATAGATAGATAGCTAAAACGCTAAAAAGCTATAAAAACAGCAAAATAATACTAAAAATACACTAAAAATCAAGTATTTTACCTAAAATTAGCGAAATTTTCAAGAATCACGAGCAAAAATGGTCAATTTTGGTCAAAAATTGACTCATTTTATGTCTTCGGAGACAAAAATTTTTAGATAGATAGCTGGCTGAAAATTTTTTTTTAGATAGATAACAGCTGAGCCGAAAAAACCTGTCCGATAGAGATAGATTCAAAAATTTTTTGGGGGGGGGGGGGCCGGCTAGGGTTAGGGGGAAAAAAAAAAATCCGGATTTTTTTTTTAAATTAAAAAAAAAATTTTTTTTAAAAAAAAAAAAATTTTTTTTTACAAGTTAGGTTTGTTCGAAGCGTCTCGTCGAGCTGAGTTCATCTAGACTATTTTCAGAACGATCCGGGAAACTATAAGAGCGAAAATCGTGTTTTATTGAAATTATGTCCATTTCATAGAGGGAAAGTTGCATTTTCAACAGTAAAACAGGACAATTTTCGACGTGTACTTGAATATTGAACCGTTCTTAGTTGTTCCTCTTTAGAAAATTACCAAAATTTGACTGTGTTCAAAAATTCCTGTTTGCTGTAGCTAAGTCGGCAACCCCTGTCGACCCGGTCGCCCCCCCCCCCCCAAGACACTTACTTTCAGGTTCAACCAGCTATGCTATCTGCCACATGGCGAGAGCCCACTCTTCAAATCATCGTATCGAAAACACGTACCATGATTTCGCGATCACGTTGCGGGCAACTGACAGACGCAAGTTTAACACGTTAGTTTAGCTCAGCACGCAAGTTTTAACATGTGGCCATGTTATCGGGTATCTGAAAAACGGTCGTGTGATGTGGTATTAACCAACATCCCCGCTCCAATTGTTTAACAATATATCGCACAACTCCATTGTAGACCTATAACGTACGCCAATCAACAAGATATCATGTTCATCTCATGGCCTACCGACTGAAAAAACATGTTCTAAGTTGCAAGAAAACGATTTCTGAAACGATATTTCAATTCAGTTAAGTCATTTCCACGCTAAAAATTGACTCTAGAAGTCATCCAAATCGAAAAACATGGAGTACGTCGGTCAAAATGACCAAATAATGACATGTACCTAAGCACACAAAGAAGTTGGGAAGAAAATTTGGTTTGAACTTTCAAAAAATTATGCCATAGTAGTGGGTGGGGCTCACCCAGGGCGCAAACTGGTTTGCGCCCTGGGGTGCACCGTGAGCATGGTTGGGGCTGCCTACAGGGTGGCGCGTGTCGGTAAGTGTATTTTGGCGTAGCATGGGCTCGTTGGAGCGTTAATGTTGTGGTGATTGTGGTACATGGGTTATGTGTGCACACTGTGGTACAGGGCACCCATTCCACTCGTGTTTCACACATATATTAGGTGATTGGTCACACATCGGTATGGTGACATCCACCCATGGTGCGCGTGTTTCAGCCGTTTATGATATGGGGTGATGGTGTTTACCCATGAGGTAGACGGTTGAGGCAACTGGAGGTTGCATGCGGAAACCAAACCTCAGGGCGACTGGTGGTTGCCCATTTTTGATTGCGAACGTCAAAGAGTCGCCTGATTACCTTGTATTGTGGGAAAAATCCTCAACATTTGGTAAAACGTTTTACCAAACGTTGGGCATAGGGAAAAAAATCCCCAGCATTTTATGAGGGCTGTGTTGTAATATACCCTTGTAATAACCAAGCAACTGTTGGCGCCAGTGTGGCGCAGTGGACCGAGGCGTTTGATTATTGTTGTTAGGAGCCCGGATCCACACTGTTGCATACAGTTTGTGAAAATGGCGACTATGTTTGTGTATATATAGCGCCATTTTTGCATGCTGACTTCACTCTTAGTGTTAGTTTCTTTTGCGGTCGTTTTGCATCACCCGGGATTACGTGGGACATTTTAATTGACACCGGCAACACCGGTAGCCCCGGACGCGACCGCATCAATCCCATTTTTTTTTGTTTATTTTCAACACAACAAGAACAACAACAAATGAGGCACATAATATGGGTATCACGCACTACAACTCAAGAAGAGTGAGCGAAATGTGCACACCGGTCACATCGGGATCACGCGGCACGGCGTGCGTGTACAGCTTGTCGGTCGGTGGGTTGACGACGATCAACGTGCCGCTTTTGATCTCCAGGCCAGTGACGAACCCGGGGCGGGCGAACATGATGCGACGACTGACACCAAAGCCGAGGATCACCGTCGACGCCTCCTTGTGGTGACCGATGTTCGCGCTGCCATCGCCGTACTTGTTGACGAGCACGTAGTTGAAGTGCCGGTTCGTGGCCTGGTTGACACGGTCGACAAGCGCCTTCACGACCGGATCCCAGCAGCTGCCGGAGATCGCCGTGCCCGAGAACGCATGCGCGAGGCCTGGGTCGCTGAAGCTCGCCTGCCGACGCGAGATGTTGCGCCACTGACCAGCCACGAACACCTGAATAGAATGACTGCTAAGAGGATAAAAGAATTAGGCAAAGCAGCAGATGGCAGATAACCTTGGTGGCCTCTTGTGGCAGCCACTCCAGCTTTTTCAGGTACTCCGTGATCTCGGAGCAGAGGTCATCGTCGACGATGAATTTGCACTTCGACACGCTCAACGACGCGTCGCGGTCGGCGACGATCAGCAACGGCGTGCCAACCTCCGCCTTCAGAATTGCCTTGGCAAGCTGTGACTGGGCCATGGTGACTGACGACGAGGGAGAAGAGAGAGCGGTGTTCAATAAACTAATGATACGAATGACGGAATGCAAGAATTCGTCTGTATTTATGTGTTTCTCAACCCTCTAATTTGGTGTTACTGATTGGTTGCAGGATGACGTCATTACGACACTAGCGCCACCATGTGACACGAGCACCGCCACGCGGCCGGCTTTGCAAACATGTGTGATTTGATGCAGTTTGATGATGTTGTTGGGTTAATTCCTAAGTGTGGTTGTTGTTTACTGTTGTGGGTTTTTTTTCATGTGTTCCAAAGTCCGCTTTTTTCAACAACAATAACATTTCATTTTTCCACGAGCACAAACCAACAGTCTCACAAGAAGACGGCACAAACAAAACAAAAAAAACAAGAATCGCCTAAGGGTTTGAAAACAACAACAACAACAAGCTACTGCGGTGGAGGCATGAACCGAACGGTCATCACTTGTTTGAAGACGAGGGGCTCGCCGGGCTTCTTGTTCTCCTTGTCCTCGTCGTCGTCGGCGTCGTAGTCGGTCTCGTCCACCGGATGGGACTGACGCGAGTCGACGGTGATGTCGAACGTGGGCATGCGTAGCTTGGTGAGCTGCGGACGCTTCTTCCCGTCGCCGCCGGCGGAGTCGTTGGCCCAGGGTGGCAGCAGCCGCGTGGCGTTCTGGCGGCGGACGGGTGGCGGCTTGAACGGTGGCGGCATGCTCGTGATGGTCTGCGTCGCCACGTCCTTTGTCTTCGGCGCGACCGTGCGCGGTTTCTTTGGTTGCACAGGTTCCTGGGAACAAAGAAAACAGTGTGTTCAACACTACTACTACTGGAAAACAGTCAAATGTGAACAATACTACGGCAAAATTAAAGACTCAATGAGTAAAACACGCCTGGCCGGTGCCACCAGTGCGCTTCTTGCTCTGCTTCTTGGCCGCCTGGTCCTGCACTGCATTCGACGCCTGCGGTGCCACCTGCGCCGCAGCGGGCTGCGTGTCAGGAATGTCCAACGAATTCGGCGGGGCCTGGTTACGGTGCAGCTCCTCCGGCTGCTGGCTGTCGGGAATGAACTCATCGAGAAAGTCGAGCACGTTGTCCATGGTTCACAAGAGAAAGAGCAGAGAACTGATAACACGAATGACGAAAGCCGAGAAAAACTACTGTATTTATACCATTCGATACTCAATATTGCCGCAAGCTGCTGATTGGTTGCAGGATGACGTCATTGCGACACGAGCGCCACAACACGGCGCGAGCTCCTGCTAGCGGCCGTAAGGTGAAACTTTTTTAACCACGGGGCCAACCTTGTATTTTATTGATACCACAAACAAAAACAAACCAACAAAATAGGGGAATCACTGCAACAAACACACAAATTAGCAGCCCGAATCAGAGTCTTCATTGTCAGTGGTATTGCTGTACTGGCAGACCTTGATTGGTTCCACATCGTTTTTGGACAGCCACTTGATGACTTCTCCGATACGGTCGTGGAACAGAGCGCGCTGCGGTACGCACTCGCCCAACCAGTAGATGACGCCTCGCTTTGAAATCTCGGGCGACTCGATCACGCGGCGCTTCAGCTGCTCGAATGCTTTCTTGGTCTCCTTCAGACCAAGGAATTTCCAGACGTCGCAGCTGCGCACTTGTATGATTTCGGCCGCCGTCATAGTGCGGTTGTTGTTGTCGCCCTTTGAAACTTCATGAGGGCGTGAGCGACCACAGTCACACCAATCGGTGCACCAGTCGCAGAAGCTGCCGACGTTGTTGTGCAACGCATGGCTGAACAGCGGCCCGTACACCTCGCCGTACATTCTGAAACAAAAAAAAAACCTGCAAAACGAACTTAGGTGAAAGTTACTCAAGACCACTCTTACTTTGCAATGATACACAGTTCCTCGTCACGGCGCGCTTCCAGCCAATCTTGTAGATGTTCGTACTCATCGCTGGCGATCACGTGAGAGAGAGCCATGTTAATGACGACGTGACTTGAAGAGAACACACGATGCGAATGACAAAATCAAAGAGAAGCGCTGCTTTTATACTGTTTGCGAATGAAACACTCATTGTTGATTGGTCAGTTTTGACTTCTCCACGAATGACTTCCAGCCACCGTTGTTTACTATCGCTTCGATTACGCAGCAACACAATGAATCGGTTAGCCATTTACAAATACGATCGATGGCGTGTCTCGGGCGAGTGTACGGAGACTGCCAGAGTGTGCCAGTCTCAACGCAGTTAACAGCCAGGACACCGCAGAAAGAAAACAGGGCAACAATACGCCCCCAGTTGACCTTCTCGCCCGTCAGCTTCGATTCCGTGCCAAACAGGGACTTGACAATGGTCAGAAAGTCAACGAAGGTTGTCGACTCAGTGATCGTTTGAACCATTTCCACCAGTTCATTTTTGTTCTCCTCTTCGAACACATCGCAGGCGCGGCGTAGCACCATGCACACGGGGTCGCACGGGTACTCAAAGAATGTATTCTTGTAGTCAAAGTCAATCTTTTGCAGGCGGTAGCAGAGATAGTCGCTGGTGAGGTGGAGCGTTTTATAGAGTTCAGGATGCAGACCACTGTACTCCATAATGAAATGACACTCTAATGATGGAATCCTGTGTTGTTAGCATCTTTTATACTGTTTGAACCGCAAGACTCCGCCCATTCACCGGAAGATATATAAATTAAAGATTTTCTTGGATTAAAATCATTTGCGACGATGACAGACCCGCTGATGGTTGCGAATAAGCAGGAGTTTCTCCGTCGGGCGTTTCACGTGGCGTACTACAATGCGCTCCAACAGGTTCTGCACGACGTGGTCGACGACCACATGATGAAAATCGAAAACCACGAGCCGGGCTGTTTCAGGTTTACTTTTTTTGTCATGCCTTTCTTTCTGAAATGCACCATAGTCTTTCTAAACCGCAGCATGGTCTATTTCAGCAGCTACGTCATGTATCTCCGGTTTGGCGACCACGCGAAGCCAAAGATCAAGCGCGAAGAAGTGATCAAGCTCTGGGAAGATCAGATCACCGGTCAGAATGAGCACGTGATCTCTGCGCATGATCTGCTGCAGTTCCTTATGGAGCAAGACGCGTTCGTGTCCATGAAGACTGATCCGGTGTGGGAAACGATGCTCCGTCACTTGGTGTTTGTTGGACAGAAAAACATGTGTTTGCCGTGTTGCCAACGCTCGTACGTGCTGTTCATTGGTTATGTGTCGGGTGTGTGATTCATTTTTGCGCAACATTCACTTTGTTGTTTTCATTCAAACAGTTTATTCATTTGATCACGGACAAATAAAGTGTTGACAACAAAAGTATCCATTTGGTACAATCCATTCACGAACGCAGTAACAATACAATCATTTTCACTGTAATCACGGGAAAACAAAGACAAAAACACAGAATTAGTAACACCGCGACAACGAAAATGTAAATAACAAACACAGTACTGGCCACAAGTAGTTGAATAATGGTTTTGTAAACGAGTTTTCAAATCAGCCCAATCATTGCAAAACAAATTCATCCAGCTCTCAAAAACATCACTTGGCTCACGGCCGTATGAGCAAAAGTATGATCCATATCGTTGTTCGTTGACATAAACGGCAATCCAATGCTCACCCACATCACTGATCGGCTTTGTATTGGCGATAAAGCAGCAAGGGTATGGCACCTCATCAGGTAACTGATCAGCGGCAAAAACACCCAAAAAGTACGGGTCAATCTTCTTGTCTGAGCGGCACACTTTCACCAACTGTGACGTATTCATGGTCACACACTGTAATCGTGATAAATCGTGCGGGTACGGTCAATGTACGCAAGATTATCGAACTCTGCATAGACAAGCATCTCAAGTCCTGGCTCCGGTACGGCATTCGCAAAGTCGCAATGAACGGTAGTGGAGCCTTCGCGCAACAGTTGCCAGTGTGTGCTATCCGTCTCTTCCGGAGTGAGATCGAAGACAAACAAACAGTGACTATGTTTGAAATTATCCATGCTAATCCAGTTGCTTTTATTCTCTTCAGTGTGCCCCAGGGCTTCGATCATTTGAACGTATGCACGGGTGTACTGGTCACCATCGAAATTCATTTTCAAGGGTTCACGGGGCACCATACGACCAGCAGCATCGACATTTATTTGTTTCACCCCGTTGTTGGCAAATACGAAAGGTGATGTTCCGAACGTTCCGAAAAAAGCAGCGGTTTCTACGAAGCCAATCACAAGACGTCTGGGAACCTGACCGTTGAATATGGGTGTAGTGGGTGCACTTTGGCGCCCTGGTGAAATGTGAACTTTTGTCATCACAGCTCGTCGAATAGGGTACTTGGCAGGCGTACGAGCAAGTGCAGCCTCGACACCCAGATGAACGGAGCTGGAAACCTCCACTTTACGCACAAACCATTTCAGGTCGAGAACTTCCAGTTTGTACGTTGTTGGCACAGCTGGCGGTGGAGTAGGAGGAAAGGTTTGGAGGACAAACTTGTCGTCATTACGATGAAGCTCCAGCACAATTTCGGTGTTGTTCACCAGTAGACGATCACTAATGAAAAGATCACAGTGAATTGGAGCCATAAGCTCGACAGTTTTGCCTCTTTTGAACATCCCTTTGCGTATTTCGAATCCGTTGTTTTCTATTGTTAGTACATTTTCAGCTGGGCCGTCTTTTACGTACCCTGCTGCTTTCAAGAACGTCTGTTTCACCATCTTGTCATAGTTGAGCTCTGTCTCAAGAAAGCTGCGGTACGCGTACATTGTACCGCTGTCGTAAGCCAGTTTTCCATTCAGTGCAACCTTTACTTGTTTGAATAAGGTTTTCCCCAGCAAATTCACGGGTGCAACGTCGGAATCATCTTCCGGAACTGTCCCATTGGATTTTAGAATCCTCACCTTGGCCAGAAGATAGTTACGTGCGAGATGCAAGTAATGAGGGTCACTTTGCACAATGAATGTGTACGGGCCTTCCGAGGTGCACGTATTTGCCAAATGAATCTCTTGCCAGTAGCCATTTTCCAAGGCAACCTGGGTGCTGGGAACGCTGAACAAGTCCAACACTGAAACGCCGCTCGGAATGCTTCTTTGATCAATCAACTTTGCCATTACTTGTAGTAGAATCCAAGCTGGTCTTCAAATTTTACTCTCTTAGCCCCCTTCTTTCTCGTCGTCTTTCGCTTTTTGCCAATCGTTCGCTTTGTTGTCACCTTCCGTCGTTTTCCTAGTCCTCGGCCGCTCTGGATTTTCTTCGTCGCTTGTTTCAACAACTTGGCAGCACCTCGTCTACCACGTGTTTTTGCCGCTTCTTTTATACTCTTTCCCGCAACGACGTCAGAAGCTATTTGAGCTCCAGTGGAGAGAGCTTGTTTTCCAATAGCTTTCCCTGCACTTTTTGCCACAGGAAGTAGAGCGCGAAAGATACCGCGGAAAAGACTTCCGAGTCCTGCACCGCGCTGGTAAGGAATGCCTATGAAGCCTCCACCACTTTGGTTTGCCTGGTTTATATAGTATTGGGCCCAAGCCTTATCAGTCACAGGAACGTATGCGCCTCTCATAGTCGAAATGCGCTCTGTTTCCGAAAATGAAGTTTCACCATAGATTTGCCAAATTGGAATGCAAGAGGTCGATTTTGGTCTGTTTTTATACTAATCTCAACCGTAGAGAACTGATTGTTCAACACAGGGACGTAATGTGGAACAATGAATTCACGGTCAATGATTTCGCCGTACTTTCCAGTCACGGGCACAATTCGTAGCAGCTGCTCTCGCTTGTTTCCAACAAACTGAGGTTCCGCAAGGTCACTATAAACGTAGAGTGTGTCCACACCTCCTCGAAAGTCGGGAGGGTACGTAGCGTACACTTGCTCACCTGTCACTGGAAGTTCACGACTGTCAAACCCCAGAATGTATTGCAACTGAGGTGATAAAACTACGCTCTTTATGTGTTCAGTGTATCTCGAGCTTTTGAACACGATTCGTTTTATCACATTGTCAATGTCGAAGAAAAACCGACGACTGTTGTCAATCTTTGTTTCTCCATCTTCAGTTTCACAGTAGCTTAATGCCTTTGTAATCGCATATGTGAAGTTGAATTCTTTATCGTAGTGACCAGGTGGAACCACTGCACGGCACACACTTCCATCAGTCATGTGAATAATGATTTCATTCTGTCTGTGTTCGCCGACCTGCTCATCTGTTATGTTATTCCATGAAAACGGGTAGTGCATTTCTACCAAAGCAACGTGCCACTTTTCCTCAGATGGCAGTTTGATTTCATGAGGCAGATGTACGCGAAAGTGAGAAGTTGTGTTCGGGCGATCATATTGTGTTTCGCCGGGCGTATTCGACGGTAAATTTAGATAGAAATCGTTCATCATAGGCGTTTCTTTAACGTCGGATTTGGCAGCAAATAACCAAGCGAACTGCTGAGCAGTGCAGTCCAGAGCTTGCCTTCGTCTTCTTTATATAGCGTAAGATTTACGATTGAAGTAAGAACCACAATGTAAATCAGCACCACCTGTGTAAAGAAGACAATTTCTGACTTTGGGAGAGAATGTCCAAACACTTTCCAAGACGAATCGGAAGAACTATCACCATTCATGTCGTGACCAAATCGGTGTTTTTGATCCATGACGGCTGTTTCTTCTGGTTTTTCCAAACTACTAAATGCCATAGCTCGTTGTTTCGTTGTTCAGATTTTTCTATCCTCTCAATTGCTTCTATCTTTTCGTTCAGAGGTACAACTCTGACCAATTCTTCGTTGTAAAAAATGCCGTCAAGCGTCTCGCCTTCCAAATCTGTGATCTTGTACGTGGCTGGGTAACGGTTCAACACCTGCTTCACAACAAACACTTCGGATGTGAAGTTGGGCAAATACCCTTTCGATAGCTTGTTCTTTTCTTTGGTTATTCGCACCTGATCACCAGCTTTATATACTGCTTTGCTCTCCGGTTGCTCTTTGCCGTACAAATGTTGCCACACCTCATTTTCGTTCTTCTTCGTCACTTCTATTGGTGCCCGACCGATGGTTCTATGATACGAGCTGTTGATCGCCTTCACCATTTCAGGCAGAATCTTGACGTAGTTGAGCGTTTTGTTTTGACTAAAATGTTTCCACAGCCGAGTTTTGAGAGTCTTAATGTAACGTTCAACTATCGCGCACTTGACGTCCGGAGAGGTGGCGTATTGATGCTGTATGTCATGCTTTTTCAATCGGTCTTGGAACGGCTTTGCAAACTCTAACCCTCTGTCGCTGGTTAATTTCATACATTTCCGCCCACTACGTTTTAGAATGGCTTCAAAGGCATCAGCCACCTGTTCGGGCGTTTTTTGTTTCACAGGTTCAGCAAATGCAAATCGACTCAAAACATCGATGCAAACAACAATGTACGTGTAACCACTGTTGTATTTCTTCAAAAGATGCATGTCAGCAAGATCGATTTGCCAATCGACATCTAAACCAGCCGTCTTGGTCACATTTCGCTTGAACTTTTTCCTCACAGGCTTGTGGAGGGTATATGTATCTTGCGTAGTCAGAAAATCGCTGACCTGTTTTAATGTAATCTTCTTGTTCCTTTTCTTTGCCTCACGAAAGACTGCATTTACACCAGCATAGCATGCCGGGCTTTTGGGGTTATAGTAAACGTCTTTGAGAAGCGCAGCTACTTTCTGTACTGGTGCCATGCAGGATCGTACCGATCTGGCTTCGCTGTTGGCCGAACAGATTTTCTTTGACCCTTTTCTGGTGATGTTTTATGCGGTACACCAAGCTTCGGTGCTCTTGGTTCAGCAAGCTTAGATGGAGCAGCCTGTGGTGGTGTGCCGAACAAATCTGCAGCAGCAGAAACGTCTGCCTCTTCTGCGCTTGGTTCGACTTGCTCCCACAAACCTTTGTTTAGAATAGCAGTTCGTGGTACATTGTGCTCCAGCAACGCGCGGGCAAATTGTTCCCAACCTGTCACACCGCGCTCATTCTTTCTACCTTGACGTACAAACTGCTGTACCAGATCAATGGCGTTCGAATTGGGGATTCTTTCACCCTTATATACCAGCTCATTTCTCTCATTGAAACCAATAGATGGATTATTCTTTATATGATTCAACAGAATGCGCGCCTTGTTCCTGGAAGTTTTTGTCATGGCATTCAAGACGTCATCAGTGCTATTCGGTGCGATGGTGTCAAGTCCGCTTGTGGTTTTTTCAGGTTCGTCACGAACTTCAATCTTGAGCGGTTGGTTGACTTCATTTTGTCGAACACCCAAGAAACGATGCAGAGATTGACCATAGAGTTTCGCTTTCACATCGGCAGGAAGTGTTGTATCTTCAAGTATTTTTCTCATCTCCTGATCAAGAGCACTAATAATTGGCTGACTCGGTGGGGTAAATATCGAAGAAAGAACACTCTGGGGAACAATGGCCATTTTTCTCGCATGTTCCATCACAAAGCTTTGCCAATTGCTTCTCCAAGAATACCAGCAGCCAGACTAAGTGCCGGTGCCAAAAGCAACGGTAGGAAACCTCCGCGTTGAATAACGAGACGCTTCTTGCTTGGGTTTTTCATCAATACTAAGTAGTGGCTGTTCACCCTTGCAGTGCGAAGATTGTTGTAGAACAGATTTTGAACTATATGCACAACGCTCACATTCCAATGATGACTTCCTCTTTGGTGAAGATCTGTTCAAGCTCAGTGTTTTGTTTCGAGAGAACATCCATGAGATCGTCAAAGATCACGAGCTTTTTCACCTGCCGATCACCTTCAGCGGCGAGATCGGGTATTCCTTCCACAAGCTCCAAGTTTGGGATGCGATTCAAGTCGCGATAAGAGTCTTGCCATTCTCCGTAAGCCCAGATTATTTTATCAGGCGAGGGATTTATCATTTCAGGCGCATGGCGAACAAGCTTCTTGGCCCACTCGATTTCCCGCTCCTGGTTGGGCCTGAGATTACGCATGTGAAAGGAGCCTTTAATGTAAGATCCATAACACTTCATCAGTGTTAAAATAATTAGTGTTGCTACAATGTATCAGTAATGACTAGATGATGGTGTGTATCCCTTATATAT
>JASANC010005295.1:0-30400 GCA_030248135.1 Theristus sp. LFF4_11
GATGATGAGCGAACGGTGACTGCCGCCTTCGACGTCTTCACCTAAGCACAGAAGTTGACGCAAGACCCGATCGGCTGTATCAGCAACGCGACGAATGTCGGACACTTTGTCAGTCGCGACTCGGTATCGATCGTAGCTGAGAGTACAGCGCGTCTTTGACCACCTCAACATCACCGAATCGTCGATAAAGTCGACATCCACCGCCTGCGCGGTAAGTACCGGTTGACGGCGAGATACCTGAAATCGCTTCCGCGGCTTTGCCAGTCAACATGCCCTTCAAGTAAGCAAACTTTTCAACTTCGGAAATCGGCTGACGATCGACCGAAACGGAGAAAAGGTCCCAGAATTCCGCCCATCGAAGTGGGTCACCGTCACAGGTGATCGGTGGAAGTTTCGGGGCTTCAGGCACGCTGATTGCATCATCGGAGCAGGATTCGTCGTTTGCATCGGCGGGTAGACGTTGAACTGTGGTTGCTGAAAATAAAACCTCCCGGGCAGGGGCCCGGTTGGCAACGACACTGGCGGGTGGCCAGTTGCGATAGTGTGGGCACCAAGCATTGCGTTGCGAAACCCGTAGTTAGTAGTGGGAGCACCTTGGGACGCAGGGACGTTGGTGGCTAAACTACCAGTGAGGACACCGTAGGATACCGGGACGTTAGTAGCTAAACTACCAGTGAAGGCACCGTAGGATACCGGGACGTTAGTAGCTAAACTACCAGTGAAGGCACCGGTGAGGGCACCGGGACCAGCACCGCAGGCAACGGGCATACCGACGAAAGCACCGGACGGTGACGTCCGCAGACCAGGCCGGGACGGTAAAGGGCCAGACGATACACCCCCTACACCACTACTGTACGGCTGACAGCTCACTACTGTCTGCATGCTCTGTGGAGCAACCACACTTGGCTGCACAAAGGCACCACAAAACTGAGAAACTGGCACAGAAACACCAAAGAATCAGACACTGGAATCACTGAACTGGCAATTGCCTGATAGTCACTGACAGTCACCTGATTTGGCATTTCTGCCGTCAGTCCGGCGGCACCAATCATGTTTGACGATACAGTACCCGCAGCGGACGTCGTTGAGTCGCCAACACCAGACGGCCATGAACGGTCAGCACCCGGCGCCTTTGAGTCGCCAACACCAGACAGCAGCGAACGGTCAGCACCCGCCGCCATCGAGTCGCCAACACCAGACCGCAACGAAGCGCCAACACCAGAAGCCGTTGAGTCGCCAACCACGCTGACAGAACCAATGCCCGTAGCAGCGGTGATCGGCATCGCAGCAGTCGTTGTTGAACCAACACCTTGATCGGAATCGGCCGCCGTCGGCGCTCCGCGTGATGGCTCACTGATCAACGATGGCGAATCAGCGACAGTGGTAGTCGGTGGCGCTGGAGGTGACGCAGCGGCAGAGACAGTCACCGGCGTCAGTTTGTTGTTGACTTCGAGAAGTTTCGTCTCCAGCGTGACGACGATATCCTCCCCCTGGAGGACGATTGGCAGGTAGCCGTTGGTGGCGTGCTGGTCGTAGAATGTCTCTTCGTCGGCGAAATGCTCGGGTGGCAGTTCAGAAAGCCATTTCTGCCAGTTTGTGTCGATTTGCGTCAGATGGCCGATTGACAATTTGATGCGCTGAATGTTGTTGATCAACGAATAGCGCGCATTGTGAAGTGCGGCGTCAATCTGAGCGTCAGTGTCATTTGGTCCGTGCAGTTTTGAGTAGTCTGGCAAGTTGTCCAGTTGGTTGACAAGTGCGGAACGGCGCAGCGCAGCGTTTCGTCGAAACATGCCGGACGCCATTCTGTTGGTCGCGCGTTGCTCGTTGGGATGCCAGAATATGTGTTGATTCCTTTCAACGGTTAACGTTTTACTTGCCACTGCAACTTGAGACACAGACACACACAGACTCATACACACTGATAAGAACAGACAAGAGCACAGGCAAAAGCATGAGCAACGATGTTGCCGAAGACACAACATAGCATCGCATCACGCAACTAGCAACATAAATGTAAACACGTAACACATAAAATGTAACACGCGTGCCACGGCACGCCAAATGCACGTGCAAAGTATGTGGGGTTCAGCACATTTTTTTCTTTCCTGTGTTAAAGGGCAGGGGCCACCGCCACTGCACATGCACCTGTTTTAATAATGATGCATGACGGTGTCACTGTACCATGACTGACAACCCCCCCACTGAAAAATTTTCGGCACCCCCCCCCCCCACGTGACGACACCCCCCCCCCCTCGAAAATTTGCTTTCGCCTTCGGTACTGCTGCTGACCTGACACCCCCCCCTAGGGTTAGGGGCTTTGAAAAAAAAAATTTTTTTTTTATTTTTTTTTTCGTTTTTTTTTTAAAAAAAAAAATTTGGATTTTTTTTTTCAAACTTAAAAAAAAAAATTTGAAAATTTTTTCTTCTACTTTGCTCTGAAAATTCGATTTATGGCATAATTTTTTGAAAGTTCAAACCAAATTTTCTTCCCAACTTCTTTGTGTGCTTAGGTAAATGTCATTATTTGGTCATTTTGACCGACGTACTCCATGTTTTTCGATTTGGATGACTTCTAGAGTCAATTTTTAGCGTTGAAATGACTTAACTGAATTGAAATATCGTTTCAGAAATCGTTTTCTTGCAACTTAGAACATGTTTTTCAGTCGGTAGGCCATGATATCTTGTTGATTGGCGTATGTTATAGGTCTACAATGGAGTTGTGCGATATATTGTTAAACAATTTGAGCGGAGATGTTGGTTAATACCACATCACACGACCGTTTTTCAGATACCCGATAACATGGCCACATGTTAAAACTTGCGTGCTGAGCTAAACTAACGTGTTAAACTTGCGTCTGTCAGTTGCCCGCAACGTGATCGCGAAATCATGGTACGTGTTTTCGATACGATGATTTGAAGAGTGGGCTCTCGCCATGTGGCAGATAGCATAGCTGGTTGAACCTGAAAGTAAGTGTCTTGGGGGGGGGCGACCGGGTCGACAGGGGTTGCCGACTTAGCTACAGCAAACAGGAATTTTTGAACACAGTCAAATTTTGGTAATTTTCTAAAGAGGAACCACTAAGAACGGTTCAATATTCAAGTACACGTGAAAAATTGCCCTGTTTTACTGTTGAAAATGCAACTTTCCCTCTATGAAATGGACATAATTTCAATAAAACACGATTTTCGCTCTTATAGTTTCCCGGATCGTTCTGAAAATAGTCTAGATGAACTCAGCTCGACGAGACGCTTCGAACGAACCTAACTTGTAAAAAAAAATTTTTTTTTTTAAAAAAAAATTTTTTTTTAATTTAAAAAAAAAAATCCGGATTTTTTTTTCCCCTAACCCTACCCCCCCCCTCTAAAATTTGGCAAACACCCCCCCCCTCACCCAAGGTCCCGCTTTCGCTACTGCAGCCAACATTTGAGAACGAACAAAACAACACGCCAAGAATGCATAGTTGTTCTAGGGGGGGGCCTGGGGGGGGGGGGGCCGGCCCCCCCCAAAAAATTTTCGAATCTATCTCTATCAAACAGGTTTTTTCGGCTCAGCTATTATCTATCTGAAAAAATTTTTCAGCCAGCTATCTGTCTGAAAATTTTTGTCTTCAAAGACATAAAATGAGTCAAATTTTGATCAAAATTGACCATTTTTGCTCGTTATTCTTGAAAATTTCGCTAATTTTAGGTAAAATACGCGTTTATACTTGATTTTTAGTGTATTTTTAGCATTATTTTGCTTTTTTATAGCTTTTTAGCGTTTTAGCTATCTATCTATCAAATTTCAAAATTTTGACCAGCCCCCCCCCAAAGTCACATGGCCCCCCCCGCGGCCCCCCCCCAAAATTTTCCAGCTATCTATCTATCTAGAAAATTTGCTCCAGCTATCTATATCGCCCCCCCCCCCCCCAACCCCTCGGCTCTGGAACAACTATGCAAGAATGCGTCGCGTCGTCGTCGTTCGTTGTGCCACGAAGTACGTGCTCGAGCGGCAGTGTGCCGCCGCCGTGCGCAGAGCGAACGAATGGAGCAATTGTCAGCGTCGCTGTCGGACGGCTGCTGCGACTGTGATGGTGGATGTAAGCGAGCACTCGTTTGCTTCAAGCTTGCCAGTTTGCAAGCGTTGTTTCTGGAGCATGCGAGCAGTTTACAAGTTTAATAACTGGAAAATTCAGATTTGATTCAGATGGATTGAATGGCGTGAATGATTCAGAAGGAAGCAGAAGGCAGGGGCCAATCAATCACGTTCATCAAATCTTTGGGTTTTCACAATCAATCTTCAGCGTCCATCATCCGCCGGTCAGCGAC
This sequence comes from Theristus sp. LFF4_11, assembly GCA_030248135.1. Classification (NCBI taxonomy): domain Eukaryota; kingdom Metazoa; phylum Nematoda; class Chromadorea; order Monhysterida; family Xyalidae; genus Theristus; species Theristus sp. LFF4_11. Next base: position 4,312 of record JASANC010005295.1, read on the forward strand.
TAGTGTCGTCGTCGTCGTGTTTCGCACAATCGGAGAGACAATTCTCCACGCAACAACAACAGCAACAACAACACGATCCGCAGCGGACGCTCGGTAGCGAACGGTTCTTCGATCGGCTTTCAAAAGCGGTCAAAGATGAGATGCGAAAAAACAAAGAGCTTCAGGTGCGTGTGCGCTGGAAAAGCGAACATCGAAATTCGTCACTGGATTATGATTGATTGATTCACTCATTGACTTTGTAGCTTGTGTCAAAATAGCCTGTAAACAATTTTTTTTAAAAGTGAATTCCTTTTTGTAGGAAAACAAACGAAAACTGTCGGAAGAGATCGAACGTCTGAACGATTCGGAAAGTCTGAAGCAAGCGCGAGCGAAATATGTGAGGCAATGTGTTTGTTGTTGTTGTTGTATTTCTGGTTTCTTTCTTTAAAAAGCAGACAATGTCAAAATCGCAAATTTTTGCAGGAAATGATTGAACAAGAAACCCTAAAGAGCACCCTGGAACTGAGAAAGCGCCTGAACGATCTCAGTGGAAAACTCTTGAAGGTGTGTTGTGTGTTTTTTGTTACCTGCTCCAACAATTCTTTGTCATCCGGTTTTTGAAAAACTGATTTTCGAAATCCGGTTGATTTTTGTCGTCAGAACTGAATGCTGAAGTTCTCAAAGCGCTCCTCATATTTTGAACCAACCACCGTGAAAACCTGCAATACTAAAGATATTGGACAACGACAGACAGACAAAACTCAAACGAAAATTGTGAATCGCATTCAAAAATGTCCATGATGCATGCAATGTTCGCAAAGACGTGCATGTACACACCTTGTTTCCCTTTTACAGTGCTTTTTTCACTAAAAAACCTGATCAGGCATCAGACCAGGTTTATCACTACAATATCTGTGAAGCATAAACCCGGTAGAAGCAGTGTCGCATCGATCCACGTCCATTTTCGCAGTTTCAATAGCACGGCGTTGTTTCAGGCGTTAGAAGAAGCGCGACAGAGCGACTACGGACAGCGTCTCGCGGAGACGGGCGACAAGATCAAGCAGACCGCGCAGCACGTACAGCAGACCGCAGAGGCGCTGGGCGACGCGCCGGGCATCCGCCAGGTCGCATCGGTGCGGTGTCGATTGCGCTCTTTTTTATTCTCCTGCGATTGCGAGTGATTTCGCAATTTTCAGTGTTTTTTTTTTCATTTTGTACTTTCAACGGCATTTCGCCCGACAAAAAAATTTCATAGACCCGACAAAAAATACACTCCCCGAATGATGACGGGCGTAAGAGACAAAGAAATAACCACTGTTTGCTTTTTACTGGAATCGTCGGACAGTTCAATTTGATCGGACTCTTTTTTTCACTCAAAATTGATGACATGTGAGATTTTTTGCCGTGTTTTTTTAACATATCGCATTTTTGTCGCCTTCTTGCAGACAATGAAAATGGTGCAGAGCGAATTGGCGGATGTGGCGTTTGCGGATGCGCGAGTGTACAAAGCACCAGGTTCTTTTATTGGGTTTGGGGTTTGAGCTCGTTTTATTCAAATTCTTGTCTGAAGACAGTGGCACCTGGTAAAGAACAATTTTGTGTTTCCTTTTCCCAATGACTAAAAACAGATACACACTCACACAAACGTTTTCGTGCTTGATTGTGACTCCGTGCGACAGCACTGTGTCGTTATAAACCAGTGCATTCAATGACTTCAGACTGGCACTTCAGTAAACACTGTTTCGCATCTTTTGGTTTCGATTCCAATTGGCAACTGGAGGTTTTGAATTTTTTTCGGTGTTTTGCAGACACACTCCGTCTGCGCAGCGAAACTCAATCCACATATGTCTCCAGAACAGTCGACGCGAATCCGTATGTCATTTTAGTTTTTTAATGTGGCTGCGTTGTTGTTTTTTATGATGCGATGTTTTGTTATCAGCTAACCAGTTTTATGTCGACTTGCAACGTGAATGCTGCTTCATGAATGCCGTTTTAGTCAAAAACCAAATCGGAGGTGTTTTTTTTGTTAAACGCCTCAACTGACAGTTTTAGTGTCTTTGGGACCTTTCTTCCTATTTTGTACTGTACTATTTTGTTTCTAAACTTCGTTTCTTGTTAAGAGCCTAAATGTCACTTTATGGGTTTTGGGTACATGTGACAGACCGTTTTCCGAAAAGAAACCTGCGCCAATTTCAATTTCGCGTTCATGACTGCAGTGTAGGGTTCGTTATTGTTTCTGTTCTTTGCAGTGACGCGACGCAAATGCAGCTGCACAGCACGGCGCGGTGGTCGCAGAGCTGGAAGACGTTCGTCGATGACAACCCGGTTGTCAATAGTGCGTTTCGTTTGTTTCTTTGGTTTTGTCGTTTTATTTCTCCAGTCTGCTAGTTTTTAACTTACAATCTGAAATGCAACTTTGTTATTCGGTATTCGGTATTCCGCACAAAAAAAACGATGTCCAAATCTCGTCTGTGACCTGTTTTTTTTAAACGTGTCCCACTGAAATGACGTCATGTGCCGCCAAACATGCGCTTGCGGTTGACAGCAAACCAGACTTTCCGTTTAGCCGGTTTCTTCCCGTAAACAAATGGTGAATGTTGAATCAGTCACATCAAACTGACATTTTAGTGCCTGTACTTTGACAAACGGGCGTTTTTAAAGCAAATGACGTCATTTTAGTCCGGACACGTTTGAATAAATCCACAATAGCAAACAACTCCGATTCGGGATGATTACCAGTTTGCGTGACCGAGTTTTTCAAGTGATCTGCAGTCCGCACAGAAGTAGAACCGATTCACTGGTTCGTTTCGTCTTAAACATATCAAACATCATTTGTCTCGGTTCTCAGTTCGGCTTATATTTCAGAGTGGATGGATCTGAAAATCAAGTTTGATGAAAGCGACAATGTGTTTGTGCGACTAGCGCGCACGTTCACGGACGGCGCCTCAAGTTTGCTGTGTGCGTTTCGGTTCCGTGTGGTTTTTTTCATTGTTTTTCTTTTCTTTTTGTTTTCGTTTGTCAAACATACGGCGTATTTTATTTATTTTTTTTTTGGTTTTCTTTGTTTGAGCGTGCAATTTTTCGGCTCTCTAGTTCAGAAGCGAAAATACTAGTCTCTGACTAAACACCGTGCACTCAAGCACTGTTGCGCGCAGTCGCTAGTAAACACACAGGCGGTGTCTTTGTTTGCGGTTGACTTGACTGTCCATCCTGTTTTATCGGAGTTTCCTTTTTTTGCAAAAAAGGATGGATGGATAGATGTGTGCAACGTCATCGTGGTGTAAAACAATGAGAACACCGTTTTCAGACTAGGACTTTAATCAAAAGAAAAACCATTTCCAGCACCACAAACCGACCTGTCGCAGGTGCTGACTGAAATTAACAAAGTGGACGCCGGCTTCGAGTTGTTGGATTTCATTAAATACGTCGAAACGGAGATGATTCCGAACGTGCTGGAGGTATCTAGATAAGTTCGTTCAGAAATTCACAGATTTTGCATCGGTGTTGTTGTGTTGTTTTATTTGTCTGTGTATTTCAGTTGGAAGTTTACTATTCTTTTTCTCATATTTTAGGCGCTTCTACGCATGGATAAGAAGATCCTTGGTGATTGGCTGCATGAACGGGTCAGTCTATCAAGCTGGACATTTTTTTCGTAACCATTTTTGTTCAATCCAATACAAACCATCCAAACATTGTTCATTTTCCATGTTACCACACCGCCAAACCAAATGCACCGCTTCTGCAGGCGTTCAACCAAGTGTCCGCTCTAATGAAAGATGTCGAAACAATGGGCTATGTGCCGTCGTCTCGGGTGCTCGACATAACGCGTGTCGATGTGGGTGGATTGAATTGTCGTTTTTTTTCAATTTTAGATGTTTTTCTACAACTATAGCAGCAGAGGCAGAACATTGAAAATTTCAACTTCGTTTCAACAAAAGTCACCGCTCGCGGCCTGGTGGTAGTGCGTTAGACTACAGTCTGTGCGCTCGGGGGATTCAGCCCCGGCCGAGGGGTGTATAAGCACTTAATGACAGAGAAAACTCGACGGGCGCCCTACTCAATGGCGTTCTGTACGCTTCGCTGGGTTAGCCGTGGCTAAAAACATCGTCTAAAAATGCCAACAACAATAACAACAGTGTTTTTTAACTGTTTTTGCAGGTGGAAGGTGGCAAAATGCTCGAGCAGGGTCCGGTGCTGATCATCCGCTTCAGCGTGCACCAGGTCGAGGCGTACTGTGATAAAACGGGCACCGTCGTTCACGGAGATTTGGTGAGAGGCTATTAGGTTTTATTTTCGTTCCGAGACTCAATGCGCGCATCGATTGGTAAACAGTTTTTCATGCATAACGCTGGAATACAAAACTGGCAAACCGGGTCGCTGAGGCTGTTTTTGAGGGAATTGTCGCATCGAGCTTGAAGTTTTAATCCCTTTTAACGTCTGCAAATTGTAAACGCGCCGAGTTGCGGAGCCAAAAAAAAAGAAATGATCGACTTCTTTGGCGGAGCGTTTTGTGCCAAATGTGACCAAACTCAATCACTTAGCCATCAAAGAAACGTTTCCACTCGATTTCCTGACAGCATGTTCCGGTGCGTGTGCACCACGTTTGGGCGGTCTACCGAGACATGGAGAACCTCGATCCGAACTCTGCGTGGCGAGTTCTCGAAATGAACTTTGCGAAAGCGTGATCGTTTTGTCGGTTTGTTGAAGAACATTGAAGACAACTTTGTCATTTTCATCTAATTTCAAAGTCTTGGAGGACTAAGTCATATTTCGTTTTTCATTATTACAATTCTCGTGATACGTGTCTCCATATTGCCTTTGCTTGAAGGTGACAACGTTTGTGATGACAGAGAAATGATTCGTTGTATGCGAAGCCCGTTGTAGTTGTTAATGTTTGCGCTTCTGTTTGCTTTGTTATGCTTCTACATTTTTTTTGGAATGCACCGGATTTGTGAAGAAGTTTATTTTGGCTGAAAATGCATCCAGCGCTCAGATTGAATAAACTTATTGATCACTATAGATAAATGCACTAGGCAAAAATGAGCAAAACAAGTTGAGGCATGTTGTGCAAAAAAGTCGAAATTGAAATTCGAAGTGACTCAAAAAATTGCGAAAAAAATGAAAAAACTGCAAAAAATCACCCGCCCATGGCGTTGTTGTTATTGATGACCGCCGCTGTGCCACCCTGCGCGTTTCCGCCCATTCCAATCGCGCATAAGAACACGCAACATGAAAAAAGAATTTAGGGAAATTGACACGATGAACTTGTTCAACACAAAGTAATCAAAGGTGTTCACGTTTATGGTGCAGCGCAACTGAATAGCAACATAAAGGCGGAGGCGGTGTTTGTCTGCGAGTGAATGTGAAACGCTTTTTTTCAAAAAAAAACGCCAACCAACCATTTCCATTGGCCGATCCGCCGCTTTGGATTAACGTCGCCAACGCATCGGAGAGCGCGTTGTCATCCGCATCATCTTGGAACAATGAGACAAATGTTTCGGTAAAAAGCAGATGTACTGGAGAACTGCGAAATTCACTGTCCGTTTGTCCCAAACGCCAAGCAGCCTCTCAGATTAGGATACTTTCGCGGAGTTCTGGAGCGGTAGCTCAGAAAATATCAATAAATGATCGTGTCAAAGCAACAAAGAAGTCCATAACACATGTGGCAAACCTTGCGGAAACTGTGGCGGGCCACGTCGAGTGGGCGAATTTCCGCGGTTACCCGCATCTTGTCCTCGTCTTCCCCGTCCACCTCCGCTTCGTCCACGGGCTGCGCGATTTTTCGCGTACAAATTTTATTTTCCAAAGATCCTGCGTCTGATTTCTACAGTCAAATGCTAGCACCAAACCCCGCCTCCACAGCAATCTATACTCGGAATGCATGCATCAACCAATCAGCTCGTTGGATATGTTATACAGTTGGACTGTACTGTACCAACACAGTAATGTTGCACAGTCAGAACCAACGCACAGGCAGACCATGTTACAGGGGCAGCGCGCGAGTCAGCGCATTAGTATTAATATTATGCCAGTGTGTTTGTTCCTGATTGCATTGCTGTGTGATGAATGTTACGTAGAGCTTGAACGATCAACTGATGCTTCTGCAATTCTTATTGTTGCGTGAGTGAGCTGTTTAAGATTTGTTTTGCAAACCAACCAAACCAACCTACACCCATTGCGTCCACAGTCAGCAGTATGATCATGAACATCGATAGCACTCGCCAAAACGCGCTTGTGTTTCTCATTTTTCGTTTTTTTATTTTGCTCAGCAGCTTCCAATCAATTTAATAAACGTCTTGCACATAAGAGCGGTATGACTAGGGTTAGGGGCTTTGAAAAAAAATTTTTTTTAATTTTTTTTGTTTTTTTAAATTTGGATTTTTTTTCAAACTTAAAAAAAAATTTGAAAAATTTTTCTTCTACTTTGCTCTGAAAATTCGATTTATGGCATAATTTTTTGAAAGTTCAAACCAAATTTTCTTCCCAACTTCTTTGTGTGCTTAGGTAAATGTCATTATTTGGTCATTTTGACCGACGTACTCCATGTTTTTCGATTTGGATAACTTCTAGAGTCAATTTTTAGCGTTGAAATGACTCAACTGAATTGAAATATCGTTTCAGAAATCGTTTTCTTGCAACTTAGAACATGTTTTTCAGTCGGTAGGCCATGAGATGAACATGATATCTTGTTGATTGGCGTATGTTATAGGTCTACAATGGAGTTGTGCGATATATTGTTAAACAATTGGAGCGGAGGTGTTGGTTAATACCACATCACACGACCGTTTTTCAGATACCCGATAACATGGCCACATGTTAAAACTTGCGTGCTGAGCTAAACTAACGTGTTAAACTTGCGTCTGTCAGTTGCCCGCAACGTGATCGCGAAATCATGGTACGTGTTTTCGATACGATGATTTGAAGAGTGGGCTCTCGCCATGTGGCAGATAGCATAGCTGGTTGAACCTGAAAGTAAGTGTCTTGGGGGGGGGGGCGACCGGGTCGACAGGGGTTGCCGACTTAGCTACAGCAAACAGGAATTTTTGAACACAGTCAAATTTTGGTAATTTTCTAAAAAGGAACAACTAAGAACGGTCCAATATTCAAGTACACGTCGAAAATTGTCCTGTTTTACTGTTGAAAATGCAACTTTCCCTCTATGAAATGGACATAATTTCAATAAAACACGATTTTCGCTCTTATAGTTTTCCGGATCGTTCTGAAAATAGTCTAGATGAACTCAGCTCGACGAGACGCTTCGAACAAACCTAACTTGTAAAAAAAATAATTTTTTAAAAAAATTTTTTTAATTTAAAAAAAATCCGGATTTTTTTCCCCTAACCCTAGGACTAGCGCTCGATAGTCAAAAAATGGAATTTTGAGTTTTGAGCCCAAAACGATGCTACTAAGTGTCCTAGTAAGCGTACCAATTTTCAGGGCCAAACACCTACCGTAACCCGAGTTATGGCCCATTTCATGTGTTGGTCGATGGGCGCCGGTGACTCCGGCGACCTATCGCTTTACTGCGTTTTTTAAATTTTTAGGCAATTTAACAAAAATCCAAGGTGACCACGTAAAAGAGGAGAAAATTCTGAATCAGATCCATTACTTTTTGGGTAAATTTAGCAAAAAAATTTTTAGTTTTGCCCTGAAATTCTGGCTTGTATGACAGAGATTTTTCAAAACAGCCCGGCTCTAACGGTTACAGATAATTTCGCAATAACAGAAAGATAGCCCAGATTCTGGGCTTCACGGTGATGCCAAAATCGTGCCCCGTTATGACTTGACTACCTTAACTATTGCTTGACTACCGTACACCTTAAAGCGCGGTATGTTACCTATTTTTCATCATTTTCAGGCCTGAAATTGGCTTTTTTGGTCCATGCGGTGTAAAAATAGAACGAATCTAGCCAAAGTTGGCATCAATTTTCGTCCCGTGATTGGCATCAATCCCCGTGATCAGCTGAACAATTTTCATTCTGTACCGTAGTTTTTTATCAATTTTAAATTCGGTATCAAGTAATAACTACGGTATCTAAATTAAAGTTGTTCGGCTGATCAGGGGGAGTCGATTGATGCCAGCTTTGGCTAGATTCGCTCTAGTATAGCACCGCATGGACCAAAAAAAGCCAATTTCAGGCTTGAAAATAATGAAAAATAGGTAACATACCGTGCTTTAAAGTGTACGGTAGTTAAGCTATAGTTACGGTGTTTGAATGAAATGAAAGGTGTTCACCTGACCAAGTGTAACTGATTGTTAGCAAATTTGATTCGAATGATACCAATTCGAAAAACTAAAACACTACAGGCATAAAATTGCCATTTTCAAGCCTAAAAATGGTTAAAAAAGTAAAAATCGTGATCTACGGTAGTTACGATATGGTTACGATATTTAAATTAAAACTGTTCGCCTGATCAAGGGGAGTCGGTTGATACTAAATTTGGCCTGATCAGTTTAAGTATAACACCACACAGACCAGAAACAACCCAAAAAGGGCCAAAAAACTAAACATCGTGAATTTTGGGTTACTGTAGCAAAATTTCGCAACCGTACCCCTTTTTCGGATTCAGCGCAAAAAGTTGCCTTATAACCGCGTTTGGATTTTTGTCAACGTTGCTTCGCAATTTGTCGTTATACCGTATTACCCCCATTAACCCCCCCCCCCCCCCCACCAATAAACCCCCACCCCCCCCCCGACAAGTTTCCGAATAATCCCCCCCCCCACAAATAATCCCCCATGGGGGTGAATTGGACACCTGTGTGAACAACGTACCCAGCGAATTCAGTGGCTGAATGCAGTGACATTGGTGAAATTGTGCTACCATATAGGCCCCAAAGGGATGAGTTAATGGTAATTTCAATACAAAAGGCTGTTACAAAAGAAATCTCTGTGAAAAGTAGAAGTTTCTGCGACTTTGTTGCATGCCATGCAAGGTATTTTTGCCATTTTTCAACAAACCCCCACCCCTAGAATTTGCTTGTAAATAAACCCCCCCCCCTCCCACAATAATCCCCCCACCAATAAACCCCCCCCCCCCTAAAAGTCGCTGACGTATTAATCCCCCATGGGGGTTTATTGGGGGTAATACGGTACCAGGAAATACCCTGTTCACGGACGGACACATCAGAATATGCGAAAAACACTATTTTATAGGGGTGGGCGCGGGCGGGCTTTTTTAACGGTCCGCGGGCATCGGGCGGGCTTTTTTGGCCCGAATGCCCGCCCGCAATGATTTTTTGCTGACGGGCAAACCCGTGTCCCCGTCCGCAGAATATTTTTGGCCACGGGTTTGCCCGCAGGCCCGCCCGTCAAAACTGCAAAAGCTCGCGAGTCTCGCGGGCCTAATTTCGATCGACCCGCGAGCCGATTTCTGATTAACTCGCGAGCCGATTTTTATTCAGCTCGCGAGCTGATTTTTGTTCTTGTTTGAAAAAAGCGTGGTATGAGTGGCGGGTGAGTTGTCGCCTAAGTCGCCCAGGCGCCCCTACGTCAGGAGAAGCACCTAGACGGATCGCGCAGGCGCCCTTTTATGTGGGGCGACCACACGTGATACCCGTCCACCCTAACACTTTAGTCCAAACTGTGTTGGTTTCTTTGTTTATTGTGATGTCAGGTGCAGGATACAAGGAAAACAGTGATCACACAACAAATGTGGCAAACCAATGACAGGATAAAGGTTTAACTATTGAAAAATTATGAGTGAGACAGAAATAAAAGAATAGTTTAGCCTCTCACGTTGGACAAAGAAGCAAGGCGCCATGTGTGGACCTTACACTGTTCGGTGCTACTGTACACTCTCACCCCTTGCCATATGGTGTACCATAAGGCGTACCACTTGGCGTACCATATGGCGTGCCGCACAGCGTACCATATGGCGTACCATCTGGCGTACTATACATCTTACCACATGGCGTACCCCATGGCGTACCGTCTATCGTACCATATATCTTACCATATGGTGTACCACATGGCGTGCCATATAGCGCGCTCCCTGCGTTGTTTTACACGTACGTTTACCACTGACTGAACGAACCAATTGTGTTCACTAGGATCTGGAATTCAGAAATAGCTGTGTTGCATTGTAAAGACATAAAGAGTAAAGATGGTTGTGCTGGCGCTGAGCTTGGTGGACTGAGAGAGAAGAAAGTTTGCATGTACAATTGAACAACAAAGAAAACAACAAAACAAAGTGAACACACAACAATGAACAACCAAAACAACAACCCGCGGGCCAAAACGCCCGCCCGCGCCCATCCCTAATGATATCATAGTCAGCGTAAGCAACCTTGCCACAATACCGGAACAACATTGTTCCCGCAATAAAAAGAGTGACGTGCATTTTGCACGCACTGTCTGCGCCCTGCGGCAAAATTGTGCCGTGCAACGAGATAGGGATACTGATTTTTAAAATTAGAGTTGTTCAAAAGTTTTTTCAAAATCTTCTAAAAACCTTTCAAACAACACGCACTTCTTAGTTCACAGAGTTTACTGGACATTTGACAGATTTTGAATATTTCGAATTTTACTCCCGGGCAATAAAGCCACAAGGATCCCGGGGTTTTGCGAGGCGTATACAATACATGAAGTTCGCTGTTTGCATGTACATTGTATCAGATATGTATCGGGTTTGTTTGAAAAGAAACACCCCATTTGTGACTGAATATCTCTTATTGTGTACCTTTGATCCCGTTCCTTCTTTTTTCAGCTTACAGCTTATTTTCTTTCTAATTCTTTTTCCACTTCGTTTTTTACGTTGTGTCAGTTGTGTGTCTGATTCAGTTTGTTTTTCAATAAACCCGCGTCATTGACTAAACATGCCATAACACGGGTATCCAATTATCATTATCACACAGCAATTTGAGCGCAAAATATGTTTGTTTTAAGCTGTCACTTTTTTTAGCAATTACAGGGCATGCAGAAATTTGTAATTACAGCAAGGAGAACGAATGTATCGGGTTTGTTTGAAAAGAAACACCCCATTTGTGGCTGAATATCTCTTATTGTGTACGTTCGATCCCGTTCCTTCTTCTTTCGCGGCTTCTGTATTCGGCGAAAAAAAGTGACAGGTTTAAAGAAACACCAGGTAATTACACGAAGACAAACAAAACGAAATATGATGAGGAATAAAAAGCATACCGTATTACCCCCATTAAACCCCCCCCCACCATTAATCCCCCCTAATAAACCCCACCCCCCCCGACAAGTTTCCGAATAATCCCCCCCCACAAATAATCCCCCATGGGGGTTAATTGGAAACCTGTTTGAAACACATACCCAGCGAATTCAGTGGCTGAATGCAGTGACATTGGTGAAATTGTGCTACCAAAGGCCCCAAAAAGATGAGTTAATGGTAATTTCATTACAAAAGGCTGTTACAAAAGGAAATCTCTGTGAAAAGTAGAAGTTTCTGCGACTTTGTTGCCTGCCATGCAAGGTATTTTTGCAATTTTTCAACAAACCCCCACCCCTAGAATTTTTTGTAAATAACAACAAACCCCCACCAATAATCCCCCCCCCCACCAATAAACCCCCACCCCTAAAAGTCGCTGACGTATTAATCCCCATGGGGGTTTATTCGAGGTAATACGGTATTTACGTAAACTGCGGTTTGTATCTGATAATTAACCATGCGCAAACAATCAGTCCAGTCCAATAAGTTGAACAAATGCTTATCGGTTGGCTTGTTCCAAAAATATTCTAAAACTTCATTTGAACGTATCGTGGTGTTGATGGCACAACGCGCTATATGTCATTTTTCTATTTCAAATGCAATCTTTTCAATTTTCAAAAGTTTTGAAGTTTTGTGGAAAACCAAAAAAATGACAGAAATAAGCGGCTTTGGCATTTTCTCACACATTTCAGGCAAGCAATCGGATTTTTCAATTCGCTTTCTTCACACAGAAAAACACAAAGACACGCCACCGGACACGAGTTTGTTCCGATTTTTTTCAGCCTGCATACCCGTGCGATTGAGATTATACTTACCTCATTTTTTTCTGAAGCAAAAGAAGACCAATGGAATCGCCACCAGAAGAGTTGCGCGTCGGTCTGTTCGTGATTCCGCCGGAAATAAATCCATGCGCCATACATGACAAAACGTTGATACCGACGCAAAACTGCTCAGGGGCCTAGTTTCGAAAAAATGCCATTACACGTTGTCTCAAATCAAAAAAAACTCAAACTTCCCAGTTCACGATGCTGACAGTCCATCCATCAATAAGACTGATTAATTCATACATTTGAGTTTTTCATGGCTTTTTTTCGAGATTTCGCGCCTCTGCCATCTGCGATGATCAATCACAGATCCAGGATATGCCGCTCGCCAAATTGGCATCATTTTACAGCATCTCAACGTCAGCTACAAACTGGTCGCTTATGAGAGTGACATTGGCTTTGGCGCGTTAGTCAACGGCAGCTGGCATGGCATTTTGGCCGAGGTTCTAAACGGGAACATTGATTTAACGGCGATGCCGTTCTATTCAACCGAGGACCGCGAATCGTCGTTCACTGCGTCGTTTCCGTGGCTGTTCGCGGATGAGGGCGCTGCATGATCCAAGAAACCATACCACCACTTTTGAGCAGAGACCCATCACATGCCAAGATCTAAAGCTACAGTAGTTCACGCTGGCGTTAAACTTTCAGGGTGAAAGGAGCGCAACGAAATTTCAATGAAAGAACAAACACGTTCAGAAATCGAACCTGTGTTTGATTTGTTTTTCAGACCCCGAACGTAATTCAAATATGAAATAAAATTATCAAAAAATGCAAAAGTCGCATATAAAAGAAGGAACAACAGCTGATGGGCATGATAAATTTATTCAGTGAGAAAAATTTCTGATCGGTTTTTTTTCTAAATTTCTTGCACAAATCTGCCGTCAGAATACGTTATCAGTTTTGCTGATTTCAAATTGCCGCGCAGCCCTGAAACATTTTCTCTTTCTGTGCGTGCAAACGCATATTGGGCCCCGTTCAATAAGAAAGATAATAATTTGGCATTCTCTTGAAAAAAGACAACACCTGGTCTGCGACTGATCCCGCCTTGATGGAGAATACAAAGATTGCCTTCTTATTTATTCGGCCACATTGTGGATTCGTTTCTTGGAAATACGGCGCCCCCCCCCCCCTGCAAGGCAACATTCCTCATGCCGACCGAACGTCCCGGCCTCGGTCAATCGGCAGCACTGGTCGGTCGCATCTACCAGCCGGCCGTTTGGCTGCTGCTTGTGATGGTCGTTGTGTGCGTCGGTGCACTCGTTTGCGTCTCAGTGCGTTTTGTTGGTCATTTGCACGAAGCGTCTGGCAATACGGTAGTCGACAAGCGGGAAGCTGTCTGGAAGGTAACGTGAGAATCGTTGTTGAAAAGAATTCCACGTTTATATCCATTGATTTTCTGGTTGGTATCATTCGAGTAAGTTTTTGATATATAAATACAGGGTGTCCCAAAAAAAACATTGCAAAAGTAAATGGCTCGTGCGGCCGACTGGTTGCACGTGAAGCCGTGAAATTTGAAACACTTTTAGAAAAAAGGAACACATTTTGTGTGTCTAAATTTTATCCCGAAATTCCATTTTTCCAATAATATTTTAGCAGAAATGCGTAAAAACTCAAAAATCACCTAACTTTAGCATTTTGACTCAGGATAATCATCGTTGTCGTCATCGAGATTTACATATGACAGTGGCGCAAGTTCATCTTTAGCTTCGTCTTCACTGATCTCATCAGATTTTCCCTCTCGACCCTTTAGTTTCACTTTTTTCAGCAGCCCAATGTCTTTTTCATTGTTCTCAATGATTGCCGACATTCGATGTTCAAAATTGATGAGCAATTCTGGTGCAGCGCCCGATCATCGTTGATTTTTTGCACACCACTGCGAATTTTGGTTTTCAAATTGTCGAAAATGTTGGGCGCCGAACGGTACACAATTTCCTTCAGGTGCCCCAAACCCATAAGTAAAGAGGAAAATTGAAACAAGTGCGCGAGTGGCTGTCGGCGTCGTTCGGTGACCGCTGGATCGGCCGCATGGGCAGAATTGAATGGCCCGAGAGGAGTCCGGACATGAAGCCTTTGAATTCTGCGTTTGGGGGCATCTGACGGATAATGCGGGACATTTTCGGCGCCCACCACTGCAACGGTGTGAGAAAAAATTATCGATGATCGGGCGCTGCACCAGAAAGTGATCATCAGTTTCAAACATCGAATGTCGTCGTTCATTGAGAACAATGGAAAACACATTGAGCAGCCGAGAAACATGAAACTGAACGACCGTGAGCATGAACATGATGACATCAGTAAAGTTGAAGCTGACGATGAGCTTGTGCCACTGCCAGATGAGATTCTCGATGACGACAATGATGTTTATCTTGAGTCAAAAAACTGAATTTAGGTGATTTTTGAGCTTTTACGTATTTCTGCTGAAATGTTATTGAAAAAGTGGAATTTCGGGATAAAATTTGGACACACAAAATGTGTTCCTTTTTTCTAAAAGTGCTTCAAATTTCACGGCTTCACATGCAACCAGTCGGCCGCACGAGCCATTTACTTTTGTTATGTTTTATTTGGGACACCCTGTACAACGCCTACAAGAAATCAAAAAATAAATGAATAAATATATGGGTAAAATTTGTTTTTTTTATCAATTAAAAAAACAATTCTAATTCAATAAAGATTTTTAAAGTTCAAAAAAAATATTTCGACCCTGATTCACGTGCTCAAAACGCAAGCTGTACGTCTTTTCGTGTGCTGGCTAAACAGACGAATCCAAACCATAATAACAAATGACAGACAAGAGTGCTTTTCGATTTTTAAGAAAATCTTCTTCCAAAAAAACGCACAGCTCGTTCGACTGGCGATTCCGCAGGCAGCCGACGGGCACATTCGAGTGAACGGCTCAAAGGCGGGCTCGATTGCGTGGCTGTTGCTCGCAGTCACCTGTGAGCTGTTCCATGAGCTCTACAAGGGAAACCTGCGTGGGCGGCTGATGACGCCGCTGCGAGAGACGCCGTACGATGCCGAGCAGGTTGTTTGCGTTTCGATTAATAAAAAGCCGGCAACGATCGCTTGGAATTCGATTTTTTATCGACCAAAACAAGACGACATACAGGCTGTGTGACACAGCGCCAGTTATCATTGTGCGTGTGTATATACAGTCGTCAGTTCACGAAAAGAAAATAACGTTATTCAGTCTTATTTTCATCGCGGAGATCCGAGTAAGCGACAAGTGTAACGTGGCCAACGTGTAAACTTGGCAAGTGTGCAGCCAAAAGTACGTACGCACGCTACAACGGTCTCCGAACAGGGTGTCCTGTCCGCGTGAGTGTCCCGGAAACACCAATAGTGGTCTAAAACGCCGATTGTGGTGTTGTCGCTTGTACTTCTCGTACACCCCAGGACAACACGCGGGGCACCTAGCCGAACAGGACACCGGACAACTGTTTCGGTGCCGTTGTTTAGCGTTTTAAGGGAGCATTTCGAGTTCAATGCCACATATCGTAGTCCATGTGGAAAATATATGCAATATGACGCGGTCGCGAACATGACGTGATGATCAACCAATCAGCGCTGAGAACACCTCATGATTAACCAATCACTGCTGAGAGTTGCCATAACCAACCAATCAGATAGTTGCATATACCACCACTATTAGCGAGATTGACTGTATCTGACAAGCAGAATCGTAAATGCTGCAGATATGCAGATGTTTGTGCATTTATCCGATCAAATGCACAAACTCGTGCACTAAAAAAATTTTGTTGGGTGAAAAACTGCGTTTTTCTCTTCAAGAAACCATGCAGGATGAAGCCGTTTTTTGCTTCTGAAAAATGAATTAAGTGAATGTGTAATCGATTAAGTGCACAGGTTTGTGCTGCATCTGCGCTCAGTACCGAAGATGACAGACAGTTTTGGCAGGGGGTACCCATGGGCTGGTGAAAGTGCCGAGTTAGGGGTGGGGTACCTCCGGGGAAAGGGGCATGGGTCCCGGTTTTGGAAAGTGGCTGTCACGGCTGCGAGCGCCAACACCGTGCAACTTCGTACTAGGGGCTACACCCCCCCCCCCACCCGTCCCCTCATCTTCGGTACTGTCTGCGCATCGATAAGTACACGAACTTGTGCACCTACACATAGGCGCATACTGTAGGTGGTGAACGCGATTGCGTCCAGCCAACTGCAGCTGATTGTTTTGAACGGCAACACTTTCTTCACGTCTGCCATCGCCGAGGCGCCGGACGGTTCGTTCGCCTCGCGTCTGCGCGCGGCGCTCGCTCGGAATCCGTTCGTTGTCGAGAAAAATCGCACCACGATTCGGCGAGCGGTCGCGAATGGCCGTGCTGCAGTGATGCATGCGCGGTACGGTATGTTTGCTTGAACTGCTGTCACCTGTTTTGTCGCAGCATACAGAGCTCGCGAAAATCGGAAACAGCGGTATCGGTGTGCCAATAGAACATGTACAGGGTGAACCAAAAAAGGTTCCAATTTCAAAATGCTCTCACTCGCTTGTGCTGAGGTGTTTCAAGCTGAAAATTGGAACACTGTTAGAAAACATTTTGAGGTTTTTCTGTCCAATTTTTTTCATGTATGTTGCTCCTATCACAACAGAATATCTGTAAAACATGAATAATCGACACATGTTGTGAAATGCAGAGAGTTGATTTAGCTGTAACAAAGGGATCTCATGGCTTAAAATTTCGAACACTGCTAGAACACGTTGGGAGGTTTTTTGGGATTACCATTTTTACAGTGTAGTTTTCAAAATATAGCAATTTTTGATCTTTTCTCATCTTTTTGTGTTGTGAACACTCGGGTTGTCACCGACGCTCATCATTTGATTTTTAAAATTGATCATTTAAAAAATGATAAAATCATTTGATCTTGCTGTCATTTAAAAAGTTTCGCATATGCTCGCCAACGCCATGCTGTAACGCCAACTGGTGTTTTTTAAAACACCAGCTGGCGTTTTGTAACGCCGATCAAAAACGCCAGATTTTTACAGTGGTGCCCCGGAACACAAAATGGTCCGCCAAAAACCGTGACTGGCGTAATGTACACACCGCGCGGGACACCCAGAACACCGTGCCCTCTTTTGGACGCCTATTCATAGCGTGTCTCCTTTTTGCAGTATAATATAATTGTTGCTTGGCTGATCAAATCAATCTAAAATCGTCGAAATTTCTGCAGCTTCACACTGGACGCCATTATGGACGGGGACGACGGCTCTGGCGGATACGCGTGTCACATGCAGCTGGTGCCAATACCCGGCATAACACCGGGACCGGTCCTCTCCTACGTTCGCTCAGGGCCCAGTTTTATCAGAAAAATAACGCACAAAATTACATGCGCTGGTGTTTGTCATGAATTTTTTTTAGTTTCTGCGACTCAGTACGTGCGCAGACGTGCAGAAAGTAAAACACATAGTTTCAATTTTTGTGGCAATTCAAAATCGCCCAAGTGACCCCGGCATATTTCGGGGACTCGGATCACTTTGCCAATTTTGAATTCCCTCGTCGTGCATGAAATTGTTAACTTATCTACCGTATTACCTCTAATAAACCCCCATGGGGGTTTAAACCCCTTATTTCTTCAGCGACTTCTGGGGGTGGGGGTTTATTTTGGGGGGGGGGGTTATTTTTTTGGGGGGGGGGTTATTTGGAAACCATTTTTAGGGGTGGGCAAAATGGCAAAAATACCTTCCATGGCAGGAAGGAAGTCGCAGAAACTTCTACTCTACATAGAAATTTCCTTTTACAACAGCCTTTTGTAATGAAATTACCATTAACTCATCCATTTGGGGCCTTTGGTAGCACAATTTCGTCATTTTCACTGCAACCAGCCACTGAATTCGCTGGGTATGTGTTTCAAACAGGTTTCCAATAATCCCCCATGGGGGATTATTTTTGGGGGGATTATTTGGAAACTTGTCGAGGGGGTGGGGGTTTATTTTTGGGGGGAGTTTAATTTTGGGGGGGGGTTTAATAGAGGTATGAAGTGTTCTGCTTTGGTGTGTGTGAATGGCTCACTGGACTGCCAACCGATCCGAGCTGCTGTGTGTGATGACCGGTGGACGACGTTGGGGTTTTTTACTTTTTACTTTACTTTTACTCAATTAAAACGACTTCACTTTTATTAAAAAACGACGACGATAGACGATGGAAATAAAGAGGGACAAAATGGCACGAACGGCACATGCTGAACTCATAAAACACAGCACTTTTATAATGTACAAGAACAAATCAAGGAAAAATAGTTGAACAAAGATATAAGAAAACCGTTGAGCATCTAGGAAAAAAGTAGATGAGCATTGGAAGTCAAGCGCTCTGTCAGAAGCAGCTCACCGTAAACCCGGCTTTTGAGAGTGCAGACACGAAGGCTAAAGTAGGACATTACAGTACCCTACTCCCCCATACGGAGCGCCCTCGCGACGTCACTCTCCCTACGCAGCCGAGTGTCTGGTGCACTGCCTGACCTGGGCACCTGCTTCCACTCATTTCAAAACTCTTAATTGCTCCAACTCAAACGGAAATTCAACGAAATTGAATCAGTTGAACTCTAGCGAAAATTCTAAGAACTTCAAAAGCTACAAACAAAAAAAGAAAGCAAAGATCAACAATTATCAAATTCGAAAACCTGAAGTGCCAAAACTGAAAAACCTAAAAGCTATCCTGATAAACGAAAACAAAACTAAAACTAAACTGTCACGATGACTAGAAATTGTGATCACGCACTGAAGTCGAAATGCGTCGAAAACCCCAAAGAAAAACCGCCAAAACTAAAATAGAAGAAAAAACATTAAAACAGTTCACCCTCTCCCCACACTGAAAACGGGGGTGAAACAAAACAAATAAAAAATCAAACAAATCTATTACAAATCAGCAGAGGACTATGGCGCAACCTGCACTCTTACGTCGCAGTTTACTAGAGACTAAAATCAAAGAACCGTGGCTAACAATAAAAACTATCACTGCGCTTCACTGCGCCACAACCAAACTTCTCCTCGCAGCCTTCTTCAGCACACCACCACAGCCAATCCCGTTTTTGATCACGGAGGCCGTCCTCCGTTCGGTTTGAGTCTCGGAGACCGAAATAACTCTGCATCGGTTTGAGTCACGGAGACCGAAAAAACTCCGACCAACCAAATCTCCGCTGCGGCGTTTCGGCTTTCTCGAAAGCTGCCCTTGGCGAAACCCGGCCGTGCCATAGATCGACGCCGTCTCAGCTCGCATGCCGCCACAACTCCAGCCACCGCGTCTCCGTTCCATGCGACGTTCTGCCAGCCACTGGTGCGCCCGCCACTCCGCTGATCTGCCTCGGCGATACTCGACGACACGCGAAGACGCGCAGCACGCCACCGCCTCTCGTCGACGCTGACCCTCCATGGCCTTTCTGCACTGACCCTCCATGATCTCGGTGCACGCGACGTCGCCACCCAGCATTGTCTCGGCGCGGCCTCCACTGCGATGTTCTGCCTTGGTGTGTGTGAATGGCTCACTGGACTGCCAACCGATCCGAGCTGCTGTGTGTGATGACCGGTGGACGACGTTGGGGTTTTTTACTTTTTACTTTACTTTTACTCAATTAAAACGACTTCACTTTTATTAAAAAACGACGACGATAGACGATGGAAATAAAGAGGGACAAAATGGCACGAACGGCACATGCTGAACTCATAAAACACAGCACTTTTATAATGTACAAGAACAAATCAAGGAAAAATAGTTGAACAAAGATATAAGAAAACCGTTGAGCATCTAGGAAAAAAGTAGATGAGCATTGGAAGTCAAGCGCTCTGTCAGAAGCAGCTCACCGTAAACCCGGCTTTTGAGAGTGCAGACACGAAGGCTAAAGTAGGACATTACAGGTAATACGGTATGCGCAGACTGAGTCTCGGGACCAAAGCCAAAACATTATAGTCTGCTGTTTTTGAACAACATGCGAATCATAAAGATTACTCTTTGTTGGAGTGCACGCTAAAACATGACCAATCCCGTGTCCTGTCCCGTTTCATTACAATTAGTGCAAGTGCTGTTTCTTGCGGTTTCACCTGGTAAGCGTATACCAGGCTCTTCAGTACGACAAGGCCTTTCAAGTCCGTGTCCCTTGTCATTACCTGTCCTGAAAACAGAAAATTAGTGTTGCCGCGGTAACCGAATAAACCATCGGATTTATTCATCGATAACGTCAAAAAAGCAATACAACTATTGCTGCTTTCAATTTCCTTTCACACCATCGCGAAGATTTTCATTTTACTCCTCAATTTCCCTATGCTAAGCGCGCGAAAGAAGCGCGAATGTGCGCGAAACATCATATGTCGTGTTAGATTCGCTTGTTCCATCGTGTGTGAGTGAGTGAAGTGTGTGTTCGTTTAGTGAAAATGAGTCATCTGCCAATTGAGAATCGCGTGTTTATCGTCGTTTTATGCGAAGATTGTGTACGCGCAAAAGCCGAAAACCGTGGACTCGATGAAAGAAATGATCATGAACGCGTTTCATCACGTAGACACTGAATTGTGTCAGAAAGTGATCCTGTCAGTAGCCAATAGGGCTAGATTGTGCATTGAAGCTGGCGGCTCACATTTCGATAAGTATTAGCTTTGATTTTTGACAGTTTTTGCTCAATTTTTGTGACGTTATCGATGAATAAATCCGATGTGAGATTGAAAAAATGCTGTTTTTCTTGCAAAAATTTGTTTTTTCGAACTTTGCTTCCGCACAGGTTCAATATTTTCTCGTTTGGGCTAAAAACTAGTGAAGGTCTAAGTTTGAGCTTCTAAGTAAGCGACTAACACTTCAGCTCAAACGATCTAACCGTTAGAGCGATTCAAAGTTGCACCACTACTTTTGGACCACTCTGTAGAACTAAGCTACAGACAGACCGACTGGATAATTTGGAGCATTAACTGAATGGCTGGTGCTTGAGCCATTAATTAGCATGGAATGAATTTGGAATGAATCTTGGTATGCATTTTGGCATTCATTTTAAATATATTATCTTCACGGAAAAGTTCATCAACATCAGCGAAAAACGAAACCTCAGGTTTTTTGTTATTAAAAAATTAGTTTGCGATGTTCTGCTTTGGTGTGTGTGAATGGCTCACTGGACTGCCAGACGATCCGAGCTGCTGTGTGTGATGACCGGTGGACGACGTTGGGTTTTTTACTTTACTTTACTTTTACTCAATTAAAACGACTTCACTTTTATTAAAACGACGACAAAGAGAGTAAAAAAATAACAAGGAACAAAATGGCACGAACGGCACATGCTGAACTCATAAAACACGGCACTTTTATAATGTACAAAAACGAATCAAAGAAAAATAGCTGAACAAAGATTTAAGAAAAGTGTTGAGCATCTAGGAAAAAAGCAGATGTGCATTGGAAGTCAAGCGCTCTGTCATAAGCAGTTCACCGTAAACCCGGCTTTGTGTGAGAGTGCAGACACGAAGGCTAAAGTAGGACATTACAGTACCCTACTCCCCCATACGGAGCGCCCTCGCGACGTCACTCTCCCTACGCAGCCGAGTGTCTGGTGCACTGTCTGACCTGGGCACCTGCTTCCACTCATTTCAAAACTCCTAAATGCTCCAACTCAAACGGAAAACCGAAATTGAATCACTTGAACTCTAGAGAAAATTCTAAAAAGCAAACTTCAAAAGCTAGAAGCGAAAAAAGAAAGCAAAGATCAACAACTGCCAAATTCGAAAACCTGAACTGCCAAAACTGAAAAACCTAAAAGCTATCCTGACAAACGAAAACAAAACAAAACTAAACTGTCACGATTGTTATAACTTGTGATCACGCACGGCAGTCGAAATGCGTCGAAAAACCCCAAAGAAAAACCGCCAAAACTAAAATAGAAGAAAACGCATTAAAACAGTTCACCCTCTCCCCACACTGAAAACGGGGGTGAAACAAAACAAATAAAAAATCAAACAAATCTATTACAAATCAGCAGAGGACTATGGCGCAACCTGCACTCTTACGTCGCAGTTTACTAGAGACTAAAATCAAAGAACCGTGGCTAACAATAAAAACTTCCACTGCGCTTCACTGCGCCACAACCAAACTTCTCCTCGCAGCCTTCTTCAGCACACCACCACAGCCAATCCCGTTTTTGATCACGGAGGCCGTCCTCCGTTCGGTTTGAGTCTCGGAGACCAAAAAAACTCCGCATCGGTTTGAGTCACGGAGACCGAAAAAACTCCGACCAACCAATCTCCGCTGCGGCGTTCTGGCTTTCTCGAAAGCTGCACTCGGCAAAACCCGGCCGTGCCATAGATCGACGCCGTCTCAGCCCGCATGCAGCCACAACTCCAGCCACCGTGCCTCCGTTCCATGCGACGTTCTGCCAGCCACTGGTGCGCCCGCCACTCTGCTGATCTGCCTCGGCGACACTCGGCGACACGTGAAGACGCGCAGCACGCCACCGCCTCTCGTCGACGCTGACTCTCCATGGCCTTCCTGCACTGACCCTCCATGGCCTCGGTGCACGCGACGTCGCCACCCAGCATTGTCTCGGCGGGACCTCCACTGCGATGTTCTGCTTTGGTGTGTGTGAATGGCTCACTGGACTGCCAGACGATCCGAGCTGCTGTGTGTGATGACCGGTGGACGACGTTGGGTTTTTTACTTTACTTTACTTTTATTCAATTAAAACGACTTCACTTTTATTAAAACGACGACAAAGAGAGTAAAAAAATAAGAAGGAACAAAATGGCACGAACGGCACATGCTGAACTCATAAAACACGACACTTTTATAATGTACAAGAACGAATCAAAGAAAAATAGCTGAACAAAAATTTAAGATTGAGATTTAAGATTAAGATTTAAGATTTAAGATTTAAGTGTTGAGCATCTAGGAAAAAAGTAGATGAGCATTGGAAGTCAAGCGCTCTGTCATAAGCAGTTCACCGTAAACCCGGCTTTGTGTGAGAGTGCAGACACGAAGGCTAAAGTAGGACATTACAAGTTTAAATTTTAAAAAAAATTAAAAAAAGAATTTAAAAATGACGGTTACCGAACCGTACCGAGAGCATTTTTGGCGAACCGAAACCGAAACCGTACCGAAGATTGTTTTTTTGATTTTGAACCGAATCGAAAACCGTATCGTGGCATGACCTAAAAACCGAAACCGAAACCGTATCGAAGATTTTTTTGCCATTTTTTACCGAAACCGATCGTGGCCCAAAAAACGTGAACCGCGGCAACACTACAGAAAATACAGTATATTCGTAAAATACGTACAAGTATTACTGTATTTTAAAAAATAAAAACGAATGTTAAATTATTAACAAGGAATGAAAAAAGACAGGAGGACTTGGAAGGCGACATGAAGGTGGACAGGACGCGGGACACGACGATGGGACGTGTGTCGATGGTTGGTTTTTTATGACTATGCTCTAAAAATAAGACTTTGATATGTTGCATGCGACAAAAGCATTTGTGTTTTTTTCGGAAACGTCGCGTCTGTAGCGCAGGTGTAGGACTTAAATTGTCTACCGTTCTGTAGGTGGAAAGTCCCCGCTGTGACAAGACACATAATGGAGAAACCAAAGTGACCAACAACATCTAATGGTCTACTCCCTCCATAGCCGAGGATTAATTAGGCTCAGGACAGAATTGCACGTTTCCACCGAAGTTTGGTACCTATGGTTTCCAAAACCGGTGCGCGAATAATTTATCAAAAAAAAAACTGGGCCCAGATTTCGCGTATCTGCGCGACTTCAACGACGCCGTCATCCACAGTCTCGAACGTCTCCGGTACCAGGAGCGCTTGATGATGCGAAGCAGTGCGCAATGCACGGCGAGCTTGAGCGACCACAACCACAAGCTGAAGGCGTTCTCACTGGAGCAGCTTTCCGGCGGCATCACCGTGTTTTTCGCTGGACTGGCATGCGCGTTCGTGGTGTTTGCAGTCGAGAACAGCTGCTATGTCCTTGAATTATATCATGTGTGAGCATTATGAGGGTTCTTTGAAAATGTAGAACTTGAAGCCTTAATGTTGTTCTTTTCTGTAAGATTTAAAAGCACATTGAATAGGTTTTGTAACTGAAAATCTGAACTGGTTGTTTTCAGATTTTTCACTAGTTTTGCGTCACTACTGTACAGGGTGGGCCAGACGTACATAGTGGGTCACTTTTTGATTGCCCACAACTCTTCAACAGTTTTACCAATTTTGTTGAAATTTAAAACTTACATACCCAAAGGTTCAACTTAGACCAGTGCAAAACTTCACTCTAATTTGCCGTGTTTAGCAGAACAACTTTGAAAACCCCCGTTTTTACATCTTTTTTTTTTAAATTTTAATTAAAATATCAAGTTTCACTTCTTAAAATGTATTCGCTCGTACCGAATGTCTGAATTGATTTTATTTCCCGCAAATGGTTGATAAATATACAAAAGGCAAAACCATGAAATTTGTGTATATTTAGAAACACTGCGGCGACTGAATAGCAAATGAAAATGCGAAAGGAAGTGATATTTTGCCACTACTGATACATTGTACAGCGCACAAAGAATGAAAGCGAACACAACGCGTAAAATTATGAAAACCAATTATCCAATGATGAACTGGAAATAACCGACCAATGAACGTTAGAAGTAGATGAGCTTTGGACCAACGATCGTCGAGTAGGTTATTTGAAGCAAAAAGGATTATTGTGGCTTGACTGCTAGTTTCTTCAATCCAGATTGTGTTTCTTTTCATTTTCCACACGGTTCACATTCCCACCCTTTGCCTGTCCAGCAGCAGTCCTTCGAGCATTCGAATATATTGAAGTCATAGTGACAACGCAGTGAAGTCGCTGAAAAATTCAGATACAGTAAATAGTAAATCGTACCGTAAATAGTGAAATGACGATGCTGTTTGTTGTTTTTCAGTGTGGATTTCTCAGCGGACACGTGAAGACGCGCAGCACGCCACCGCCTCTCGTCGACGCTGACCCTCCATGGCCTTTCTGCACTGACCCTCCATGGTCTCGGTGCACGCGACGTCGCCACCCAGCATTGTCTCGGCGCGGACCTCCACTGAAGATGTTCTGCCTTGGTGTGTGTGAATGGCTCACTGGACTGCCAACCGATCCGAGCTGCTGTGTGTGATCACCGGTGGACGACGGTGGGTTTTTACTTTTACTTTACTTTTACTAAATTAAAACGACTTTACTTTTATTAAAACGACGACGAAAGACGATAGAAATAAAGAGGGACAAAATGGCACAAACGGCACATGCTGAACTCATAAAACACACCACTTTTATAATGTACAAGAACGAATCAAGGAAAAATAGTTGAACAAAGATATAAGAAAAGCGTTGAGCATCTAGGAAAAAAGTAGATGAGCATTGGAAGTCAAGCGCTCTGTCAGAAACAGCTCACCGTAAACCCGGCTTTGTGTGAGAGTGCAGACACGAAGGCTAAAGTAGGACATTACATTGCCGCGGTAACCGAATAAACCATCGGATTTATTCATCGATAACGTCGAAAAAGCAATACAACTATTGCTGCTTTCAATTTCCTTTCACCATCGCGAAGATTTTCATTTTACTCCTCAATTTCCCTATGCTAAGCGCGCGAAAGAAGCGCGAATGTGCGCGAAACATCATATGTCGTGTTAGATTCGCTTGTTCCATCGTGTGAGTGAGTGAAGTGTGTGTTCGTTTAGTGAAAATGAGTCATCTGCCAATTGAGAATCGCGTGTTTATCGTCGTTTTATGCGAAGATTGTGTACGCGCAAAAGCCGAAAACCGTGGACTCGATGAAAGAAATGATCATGAACGCGTTTCATCACGTAGACACTGAATTGTGTCAGAAAGTGATCCTGTCAGTAGCCAATAGGGCTAGATTGTGCATTGAAGCTGGCGGCTCACATTTCGATAAGTATTAGCTTTGATTTTTGACAGTTTTTGCTCAATTTTTGTGACGTTATCGATGAATAAATCCGATGTGAGATTGAAAAAATGCTGTTTTTCTTGCAAAAATTTGTTTTTTCGAACTTTGCTTCCGCACAGGTTCAATATTTTCTCGTTTGGGCTAAAAACTAGTGAAGGTCTAAGTTTGAGCTTCTAAGTAAGCGACTAACACTTCAGCTCAAACGATCTAACCGTTAGAGCGATTCAAAGTT